>OX336390.1:762096053-762304823 GCA_946902985.2 Meconema thalassinum
GAAAGGCTGAAGGAAATAGGAGACTTCTGTTACTTAGGAAGCAAAATAACCAGTGATAGACGAAACAAAGAGGATATAAAAAGTAGATAAGCACAAGCAAGGAAAGCATTTCTACAGAAAAGGAATCTGTTGACATCGAATATAGATTCAGGTATTGGGAAGTCATTTTTGAATGCCTTTGTCAAGAGTGTGACACTCTATGGAAATGAAACTTGGACTGTTGGTGCAGCAGAAAAGAGGAGAATTGAAGCGTTTGAAATGTGGTGTTACAGGAGAATGATGATGGGTTGATAGGGATACAAATGAAGAGGTATTAAGAGGAGTGGGCGAGGAGAGATGTTTCTGGTGACTGCTAATGAAGAGAAGAGATAGGTTGGCAGGACACATACTAGTACCCAGGAATAGCAAAGTTAGTTAAGGAAGAAAGGGTCGAGGACAAGAACTGTAGGGGTAGACCAAGGTTAGAATATGTTAAACAGATTGCCTCGGATGTAGGGTGTGGGAGCTATGTAGAGATGAAATTATTAGTTCAGGACAGGGAGGCATGTGGAGCTGCATCAAACCAGTCAAAAGACTGAAGACTCAAACATGCACTCAAGATAATATTACTGACGACCAAGCTAGGATCTTAGCCTTGTTTACAGCCAGAGTTCCCTAAGTATACATTGCGGAAGAGATACCTCACTTTGTTGCCACTCAACAAACACAAGAATAAACTAACACTAGCATTGCCCTGCTCAGCAGCAATCTTATCTCATAATATGAGTTGTGTGAGTTCTTTGTAAACACTTATATAATTCAAATTTGGTCTGTTTATGAAATTCCCCTGAGGTGTAGGTATTGGTTTTTTTTTCTTTTCTTTTTGAGTATTTCAGACTGTTTGATAACAGTTTTGGCAACATTTTTAAACTTTGGCTGTTGGGCGTTCGGTCTGTTTACACGCTTCTAACTTGAGAGCATGGTGGTTCAAAATGAAATTTGATATACCATGTATTCATCACAGGCATGATTCTAACCAATGCCATAATTCCAAGAATTGAATTTTTTGCGACCGCGATGATACAAATTAACAGTGGCGGATCCAGGCCTTGCGGATATGATAAGGTGGGGCCCACAACAATAGAAAATAAAAAATATCAAATCAAATGGAAAATAGTTTGGTAATAATAATAACAATAAAATAAAGAATAGTTACAATATTTTGAATACACTACAGTACATTTATTTAATAATATGAAAGAAACCTTTAGGTCCCCTTGAAGAAGATTATGTAAACTATGAAATATTAAAATATTACTTTGCGACTTTTTTCCGGCTGAAGTCTTCTATTATTTCACTGAAATCTTAACTTACTAAACGGTCACGGGAGGTCATAGTTGCAATGAAAAAAGGAATATGAATTATAAATTAGTTTGAAAAGTATAACTTAATTAATTAATTAATTAATTAAATGTAGAAAAACAATGGCGCGGGGCCCCTCGGACCTCGGGGCCCTGGGCGGTCGCCCTCCTCGCCCTCCCCTAGATCCGCCCCTGCTTAAATTAAGTTTTCAAGCTATTAATATTGAAGAGCTTGAACCAATTTTGAGACTTGCACAAGTAATCTATACATATAAATGCTTTCCAGTCGGTCAACACGAATTGTGCCCAATTAGATTCGGCAAGGAATAACAAATATTTTAACACCCTAATACCTTAATATGAAGCATGATGAAAAATGTGATTAATATACGTATTAACGTATGTATTATTGCAGCTTTGGTGGCGTAGTTGGTAGCATGCTGAGTTTCTATGCCCAAGATCGCGGGTTCAAACCCGGCCGAAGTCGTCAGATTTTTTAAGAGCGTTAAAACATCCTCAGTATGACTTCCTTCGGAGGGGAAGTAAAGCCGGCGGGCCCATGTCATAGATTTATGGCATGTAAAAGAACCTTCCACTAACTACAATTGTGTGAAGCTAAATTTGTAGATTAGATTTGATTAACGCTCTATTAAGTTCCAACGTTCGTCGTCAGGTGCCGTTTGAGATGGCATCTAGTAGCCAAGTTTTCAGATAGGTGTCATTGACGGTAGCAGTTGGTAGCAAAAGTAGGAACTACTTGAAATTGATCTTCTGCAGTCCTTACCTGAATTAGAGATAACACACATTAATACAGCCATCACAACACCGGTTATTAGACAGATTCTACACACACCCAAAGTACACGGGGCAACATGACCGCGTTGTCGCAGCCCCTAAACTGAGGAACCAATTCAAGTAGTTCCAACTTTAGCTACCAGAGATGCCATTATCACTGACACCTAGCGTTGGAACTTGATAAAGCGTTTCTAAACCAAATAACCTACACATTTAGCTAGACACTACCATTGGTAGTGGTAGGTTCTTTTACATGCCATAAATCTATGACATGGGCCCGCCAGCTTTACTTCGCCTCCGAAGGAAGGCATACTAAAGGATTTTAACGCTCTTAAATATCCACGACTTCGGCCAGGTTTGAACCCACGATCACGGGTATGGCAGTTCAGCATGCTACCAACTAGGGCCTAAAACACCGAAGCCGTTTATAGTGTTTATTGAAATATGTTTTCAACCCTTCATTGGGGTCGTGGGCCGATAACCTATATGTTAGGCCCCTTAAAACAACAATTATCATCATCATCATCATCTTCATTGGGGTCGTCGTCAGCATGGGTCGCATTGCTGTAACATACTTATACACTAATAGGTTATTATCTATTTTTTTTGTTGTATGGCCTCCTGAGAGGCCTGTGCAGTTCTTTTTAGTCGACGCCCGTGGGCGACCTACGCGCCGGGATGAGAAATGGAATGGATGAAGATGAATGAAACTGGGCAAGGATGTGGAAGGAAGCGGCCGTGGCCTGTCAGAAAGTACCGTCCCAGCATTTGCCTGGTGTAGAAAATGGGGAAACCTCGGTAAACCATTTCAAGGACGGCCGACGGTGGGGATCGAACTCACGCGTCTACCAAGTCAGCAGAGAGCTTAGCCCCAAGACCTAACGCTGCGCTTTAGCATTATCTTATATATTAAAAATATTTATGAAATCTTAAGCCAGTCCGTCCGGCCATTCTATCCGGTCGATTTCCTTCATTATTTTTTTAAATGAAAGGTATTCATGCACAGATTTGTTATCAAGAATTACAAATCACTTACGTTCCGCCTTTCTCAAATTATTTGATTTTTTCAACTTTTTCCAACCTTTTATCTCTTTGAAGCAATTATATATTTGGCTCTAATTGAGGTACGCAAGTCGTTTTGGTCTAAGAACACTCAGTGATGCAAGCGCTTTCACTTGAGCTGTTAACTATTCAAATCGGATGATTCTGAGAAAAGTTATGAGTGAACATTCGATAATATATCTCATTTTTTTTCAACATCTTTTCTCATTGTAGCAATCATATCTTTGGTTCTAATTGAGTTAAACAGTTCGTTTTAGTCTAGGAACATTTGGTGGATCACGCTCTTTCATTCGAGCTCTTAACTATTCAAATCAGCTGATTCTGAGGAATGTTATGAGTGGACATTTAATATTACTTCTAATTTTTCATTTTCTTGCACCGAAAAATGAACATTGCCATGAAATTAATAGGGTAGTGTCAGATCTACTTCCAGGAACTCCTAGAATTTACACAAGTGTGAATACATTGGTAACTGAAGAAGAAAATTTAAGTTTTGCATTTTCCCACTGAATTTTTGAACAGGCTTGAGATGAGTGATTTACTTCCGCATGTGATGACTTTGAAAGAAGGTGCTATTGCAATGTTCCTTAGGAGTTTCAATGCAACTATGATATTACTGAACGGGACGAGGCCAATAGTTAGAAAAATGTACGATAATATCATAGATTCCTAAGTTCTAACTGGTGTGAATAGTGGGGAGCGAATACTGCTACCTCGCGTAGATTGTCACCATCTGACAATAGAATGACGGCAATTTCCTATTACACTAGCGTTTTGTATTGCAATCAACAAAGCGCAGGGTCAAACGCTTTAACGAGTTAAAATCCACTTACCTGATCCAGTCTTAGGCCATAGAATGTTGCATGTTGCCTTATCCGAAGGAAAATCATTTAAAGATGTAAAAGTAGAAGTTAAACCTAAGGGTCGACACACAGCGAACATTGTCTGGAAGGAAGTATTGTGAAATAAAAGTTATAAACTATTACATAATGTCGTAATTTCTTAATTCCAATACTGAAAGATAATGCTGCACAGCAGCACGGGCACCCTAGTTATCTATGAGAAAGTAATGTGATAAATAAAATTCAACTCTGAAAATCCAATTTTGAATATGGTCGTCCTTACAAAAGTATTTAAGAAAATGATTAAACATGTATTTTAGCTAGAATAAAGGCTATGAATGGAAAATTGTATGAAATATACTGTGGCCTACTATAAATTTGTATTGAACCCTTATCATTGTGTCCAATAATAATGTTTCATATTAATAAAAACGATGGAAATACTAAATACATGTATGCTGGATATTTGAGTAATATTGATGTAGCAAGAAATCTGGACTTGGTAAGACATGCTACGTGCTGGCTGGAAATGACCAATAGTTTCACAACCAATGTTATTCTTGGATTTCTGAGAAAATCAGATATGACGCTGTGGCGTACGTGACCATAAAAGGCCACAATGCTGCGTACAAGGCAAGGAGTGAGAGAGAGGAGAATAGTCGTGACGTCAATATAAGGGCGGGATTTGTAAGGTCAGAACTCCGAAGCCAACTTATCTGACCAATAAGAAAACATGACGCCAGAACATAGCGTCAGTGTGTTTTGCGCGGCAATCGGATATAAAAAGATCTAGCGATCGGTTTGCATGTTCGACGGCAGATTCGCGACCTGTGAGAAAATACAAGATTTTTGAGAGGTCACACATAATTATAGGCCCATTACTTAAAATATTGAGGAGCTGTTTTTCTCCCACCATTGAAACTTTAGGCTTTCTGTATATATACAAATGTCTGAGATGAATCGGGACACTCCTAATTATTCTTCGACAGTCATTTTAAGACGTCCTTAAGACGATATGGTTTTAAAGTTATAGTTGTGTGTCGGCAACGAAGTTGGAAGTTTTCATAAATTGTGAGATGGCAATTAGCCATAGAATAGGGAAAGTCGACGATTCTGCATAGGACGATCTGAGGAAATAAAATACTTAGAACGCAGATAGAACAGTTTAAAAACTTTGATTTAATTGTGTTTTAACAGCAGCAAAATGTCGACCATGGAGAGAAGACAGCAAGCTTCATCCTCCATTACCATCAGTGTTATGGGCTAACGGCCTAATGATGGGAATTGACGAGGCGGGAGGCCTCTGGAAAGCAGTTTAAGTGATGAGTATTAAAAAATTGATTTATTGATTTTGGACGAGGGGAATCGCGAGAGATGTGTGGAACTTTGTATAGATTTTATTTGTGTGGTTTAATTTAAATTTCAGGGTTTGATTTCTTAACTGACATGCGTATAGTAATTTTGGCATTGCGTGACAATTATGTTGTACAGTAAATTTTGTAATTTAAATGTTTTCCTTATGTATACGTAATTCTTATTGCGAAACGGCCGCATCGATTAACGTATCTATAAAAAGTGTAGCCATGAATGAGAACCTAGGAACGACAATGATAAATGGACTGATTTAATGATATGTTAAACTAATTACTACGTGGGGGGAATATTTGCATTTTGTTGCTTTGATAACTCGGGCTAGGACTGATCCTGTTATTAATTCTTTATTGTCATTTGGACATGTTGTGTGTCATTATCTGAGGGGTGTGCTGATTAATGCTACGACGTGATCTTCGAGAAATGTGCCACGTGTTTTTGGGTGTAAGTGATGATGATGAGGAGAGGTAAAGCCTGTCCATGACTGCGATATCATTCCGGCAAACTAGTTATCCGTGGGGATAAGTTTGACCTGGGAATGTATTCTTAAAAATCCCTGAGAGGATGTTTTGAGATAATGTGTTATTTATTTGTACGCGTTTAACAGGTGGCGATTAGCAAAGGTGCTGTACGCTGGCTATGGGCCAGAATCTATATTTAGCATGGCACTAATTACTACTTGGGGGAAGAAATCAGCCACTCTCTCGGTGATGCGATAACAGGCCCGGTTGTCTCCAGCTCGTTATGACACGTTATGTTTGCTTTAAAGCCTAATGAGTTAAGGTTATTTTATTTGGTTTAATTTGGGAAGTTGCCATGTTGTCGATCCAAGTTTCTTTTATCATTACTACGACTTATTTGTTCATTGTTTTAAAACGCCAAACTTTCCGGCGTGAAAATTAAAAGTTGTATTTTGTTGTTGTTGGCTCTTATTTTCAAGGCCATTGTATTCATATAAATATAATTTGGCAACCGGCCAAACCTGTTCATGTCATGTTATGCCTTCCTAGTGTTTAAGGTATAAGTCGGTAATTCCGCAGCCCTTATTTTAAATAATACACACGTGTATTTGGTTGTGGTAATCTAAGGTTAGAGCATGTCAGTAGTGTATATAAATATGTAATTGTTGTTCCCACATTTCCGTAATTCATCCTTCGCAGTACGGAGTCCGTTCCCGAACCAACTGTTTTGGTCGGAAACGAGCGCCCGTCAAAATGCTCATTACTTGAACTAGTCTTAAAACCCGTGTCGCTCATAAATATTGAATTTTTGTACTATTTTATTTGTTTGTTATATTTGGATCTTGTGATCCGTTTTCTTTTGTTACTCTGACTTAAGTGACATTTCAGTCACAATGCTTATTGACAGCTGTCATGCCGTGTCGTCATGGTACGTCAGGCTGGTCAGCGTTAGATCTGTTCACGCGAGTGAACAATAAAAGGGTGGTTATAGTTTTTTTTTTTATGTTTGATTCAGTTAATAAATTTCATTTGTTAGTAGATCCTGTTGTTTTTCTTGGCTTTATAATAATAATAAGTTAACCTTATGAACCCTGGAAGTTATGTTGATAGCAAAACCTCTAAATCACATTCACAAGAATCCATTACGACCCCGAAATTTTGAATCTTGTCTACATGCTATTTTCCAAAGGGTTTATAAGAGTTACTTTGGCTTCCGAACGTGTGGCATTTGTGTTTTAGAGTAAAAAAATAGATCACCGGCATGTGATAAGTTTATTAACGTAAGTTAGGCGAAGATAGTACCGCCAAATGTTTGAAAATATAAAGTCATGGAGTTTGCAATAAAGTAAATGTGGAACAAGTTAAGTGTTTGAACTTTGATTAAAATTAGAACAAACTGTTCCAGGCGCCCAATAAAATTAAATTAGCTTTGTGTAGAAAAGCCAAACTCAAAGAATTGTTTGACAGGAAGGTTAGACCTTAAAAACTAATTAATACTCTATTAATTGGTTAAAATTTGTAAGTAAAGTAAGGTCAGGAAGATTATAACTGAATCAAAGGGTTAAAATTAAATGGAATAATAAGTAAATTATACTCAGTGATGCTATAGTTTGTGGGAGTAATTTAAAGTAAATGAACTGAGTATGTAAAGGGTTAATGTGTGTATATTTAATATATGTGAGCGCGCGTATCCAGGGCTCCGCCCTTATGTCATTTCCCTATGTCTCAAATATATTATTGTTGTGATGGCAACTCTGGGAGAAATTCGCGAAGTGATTGAATTAGCATCCGCTCGTACGCGAGAACAACTTAGTGAGATGAGAAAGGACATAACCAATGAAATACAGACACAGTTAGCGGCAAATAGTGAAGAAACGCAGACACAGTTGGCGGCAAATAATGTAGAAATGCAGAAACAGTTAGCGGCAAATAGTGTAGAAATACAGACACAGTTAAACACAAAACTATCCGAAGTTAACGAGAATATAAATCAGAAAATCGCTACACAAAACATTCTGGTTAGTGAACAATTACATAGGCAGTCTGAGAAAAACAATGAAATGTTAAACGCACAAGACGAAAGGAACACTCAAAATCTAGCTGCGCTAACGGTAGAAATCAAAGAGCACACAAAAGAACAGCTAATCCAATTAGCAAAGGACGTTAGCACTAACAATACCAAACAATTAGGAATAATAAAAGGTATCGAAGATTAGTTTAAAAAGGAAATAAAAGGAATGGATGAGACTGTTATGGCAAAACTAGCACAAATCGAGCAAGCGTGTTTGACCAGCTCATCTGAGATTAAAGAAGCACACACAAACTTAGAAAAAAGGTTTGAGAATATCGAACGAGGGACACAGGGTATGCAAGATCAGATAATTACAGTAGATAACAATATCACGGGCTTAGTGACGGAACTCAACAAATTAGAAATACAATCAATTAAGAAATGGAAAAAGTTAGAAATTGACCAGGAAGAAATTAAACAAACATTAGAACAGAACAACATTTCTCTGGGAGAAAGGATAGATAAACTTGAAGATAATCAGGAGGCTAATCAACAGGAAGTCGAAAAACGCTTTGTTAAATTGAAGGATACTATTAGGAAAGATTGGACCAAGATGAGCGCTGATTCGAAAGATGAACGGCTCGCAGTAAGCAAGAAGCTAGGGGAAAATAACGCGAAAATACAGGCGTTAGAAGAAAATATGAAGTTAAGATTTCAAATTCAAGAGGACCGCATGATAAAATCGGAGTTGCAGTCACTTGGACATAATACGATGTTTGCGACACTAATGGAAAAGGGGAAAGGGGAGAATGCGGAAAGAGAGCACACAATAGACAGCCACGAGCTTGGGCAAAGTCCAAGAACGGTAGACACGCAAGCATTCCAGAATTATGAGGGTCGTAGCTCGACACCTCAAAACACACAACTTCCCACGCAAGTTATACAAGTCATCCGTGGAAACGAATTTAAACCGAATAAGTTTTTACCAGAGAGCGGAGGGACACCTAAAGCTTTCTTAAGGGAACTGACAGAATATTTTTCGGACCAAAATGTTAGCTCAACGCGACAATTAAGAATGGTTGAAAAATTTTTGGCGGGCTCAGCACTTACCTGGTATCTTGGATTTAAGAACACATTTAAATCAATGGAAGGTTTCCACAAGGCCTTCCTAAGCAAATACTGGAGTGGGTCGTATCAACAAAGCTTGCGAATGGACTTATACTCGCGCAAATACCATTCCACGCATCAGACGAAATATGCAGATTTTTTTGCCATGCAACTTGTCAAATTGCAGGATCTTGATAATCCCCCGAGCGAAATGGAGCTAATAACTACTATAGGAAAGCAGATGCCTATTAGCGTTCAGCAATTCTTGGTGGCGGCAAATATTACGACCGTGGTCCAGGCAGAAGAGGTATTAAGGAAGATAGATGAAACCACTAATTACATCAACCCGAGAGAGAAGAGACAGATAGAGTTAGTTAATGCAGTCGAAGTAGTCAAGGCACCGAACAAAAACACGAGGTCGCAAGCTACAAACACTGGGGATAACCAAAGACGGCAGAGCACCGAAGAATATGAGCCGAGATCTCAACCGAGATACGAAAATAGGGACAGAAACCATAACAATCAGGAAGGAACTAACCGCTACCGGAACACAAACAATCAGCAGTGGCGAGATAATAGGAGATACCAAACGTCATACAATAGGAATAATAATAATAACGCACCTTACAATCGGGGATGGCGTGGAGGACACTATAATCAACAATATAGGCCCAGAGACAATAGGCGTTACAACCAGCAACATAACGCACAAGATAACCAGCGGTTTAACGAGCAATCGGATCCAAGGGATGATCAGAGAAATTGGAACGAGAGACACGCTGAGTCACAACAGTACCTAGAAGAACTACATAACATACAGGGAAACAATAAGAAATGGGAACGAGCGATGGAACACAGAGCAAATCCGGACACCCACACTAACGGGGCGGAAGGTATGCTAATGCAGCAGGAAAGACAGGACGGGTGGCACCAAGACCAGGGCGAGGGTCAAGGCGCGAAAAAAAAAGTTTAATTGAAGGGAAAGGAGACAGCCTCAGAAGCGAATGGTGTGATGGTCGTGATGGTTGGGTGACAGCGCACATTACAGAGTGGATTGCGATGCCTGAAGATTGCTTGGAAGAAATCGTGAGGCCACAAAACGAACAATTAAAGCAATTACCAATAATATATGCTAGGATTGATGGATTGAAGGTCAAATGCTTAGTCGATACAGGAAGTCAGGTCAGCCTGGTATCTGAGGCCTTGATCAAAGAAATAGGACGGAATCATAAAGTTCCAATGATACCGGTCCCGCAAATTAAAGTACGGGGTATAATTCCTGAACGATCGGTTACTTGTAAGCAGCAGGCATATCTCGAATTAGAAATTCTGGAACACACCTTCGCTCAAACTTTCATAGTTATGACGAAAATGAACTTCAATATCATTCTAGGGGCAAACTTCATCTGCGAATATCAGGCCGTCATAGATCTACACAAAAACACCATAAGCTTCAAAAACATCGAAGGGATGACGAACATAGGACTGCATATGGACGAGATAACATCTGGCAAGGAGGCGCATACTTGGATGTTACAGGAAATTAGTGAAGAAGGGGCTGAGATCACGCAGCAGGCTATTTTAAACAAGACGGACAAGGAAATAATTGAGGCATATAGCAAGGACACCACTACAGCTGTAATTGAACTTAATGAAGAGGAAGAAACGCGAGATATCTGGGCATTGTTGGCTGAAGAGGACGACAGCAATAATGAATTTGAAGAGCTACTACAGGAGCGGCTTAAGGAAGTCAAACTAGGGGTTACGAAAAAGAAGCAACTTGAAGATATTTTAAGAAAACACCAACAGGTTTTTGATACAGTACCGGGCAAGATTCTCAACTTTAAATATTCCATGCAGGTAGATGATTGGTCACCATTCAGAAGTAGGTTGTATCCGATTCCGGAAAAACATCATTCACAAGTTAAAGAAATTATTGACGGAATGTTACATGCAGGCGTAATAAAAAAGATGCCCACACCTTTTTTAAATGCAATTTTGGCCGTTATCAAACCAAACGGATCTATACGGCTATGTCTCGACGCAAGAATGCTCAACCTTCGATTGTTGCCGGAATACGATAAGGCACCCATAATTAGAGACGTCCTCAAGGGATTTAAAGGAAAGAGCATCTATTCAAGTGTGGACTTAACGAGCTCCTTTCACCATATCGAATTGGACGAGAAGTCGCAATTGTTAACAGGCTTCTTGTTCGACAATCAGACGTATACATTTGGAAGAATGCCGTTCGGCGTGAAAACAGCTGGCTGTGCCCTAATTCGAGCATTAGACCGAAACCTTACTGAGGAGGTTAAGGAGATGACGACTAGGTACATAGATGATATTTTATTGGCTTCCGACAACATCAATGAACACATGGAAAACTTAGATAAACTGTTAGAAAATTTACGCTCCACAAATTTCAAAATAAACCTAAAGAAATCCCACTTCTTTAGGGATGAAATTTTATATCTAGGCCACATTATCGATCAGGACGGCGTCAGACCAAACCCTGCCAAAATTGATGCAATCAAACATTTCCCCACTCCTACAAGAATAAAACATGTCCGTGCCTTCCTTGGTGTAACGGGGTTTTTCAAAGAAAACTGTCCCGGGTACACGGAAACTGTAGCCCCTATGCAAGAACTACTAAAGAAAAATAATAAATGGTCTTGGAATGACGAATGCAACCAATCTTTCCAAGCTACTAAATTATTGTTACAAAATTGTATCAAACTGGGATACCCAGATTTCGGCCTAAAGTTTGTAATTCAGGCAGACGCTTCGATTATTGGGGTCGGAGCAATGTTGTATCAGGAAGATCCAAGCAACCTACAGAAAAGATCTTATCTTGCCTTTGTAAGCCGTAAGTTACGGAAACACGAACGGAATTACACTGTTACAGAGTTGGAGCTCCTAGCTATTCTTCACGCCCTCCAAAAATGGAGAAAACTAGTATTTGGGTATCAAATTATTATCAGGACAGATCATAAAGCCCTCACATTTCTTTTTAAAACTAACATGGTTAGTGAACGTATCACCAGATGGTCGATCTACATTCAACAGTTCGATATAGAAATTGAACACTGCCCTGGAAAACTAAACATCATACCAGACGCTCTCAGCAGAAACCCGGAAGAAGACGTGGAAGAAGAGGCCTTGGTTCAACACATAGAACTGACACCTAAGGATCACGAGTTCTTGAATGAATTAAAGGAATTAAAGAAAGAGCAAGAAGGTGAGCCCTGGATGCGGCAAATGATCATGTATTTTAAGGGAGAACTTCAGCCTGGATCTGCAGCTCATCGTGAGGCCCGGAGCAAAGAAGGAAAATATCAATATGTGAACAATCTGTTACACAAATTCATTAATGAGGAGCATACCAAAATGCGCATCTTGTTACCTGCTTCATTACAACGTGGTTTGACCTGGCATGTCCATGAAAGCCTAGGCCATATCGGAATAGACAAGGCAGAATCGACCATAGCTGAAACTTTCACATGGCCACGCATGCGAACTACCATATGCGAAGTGGTTAAGACTTGTGACGCTTGCCAACGCACTAAGCCTAACAACTATTTAATGAAGCAATACCCGAAACCAATATTACCCCAGAAACCATTGGAAATAGTGGCGATCGACACATTTGGTCCAATTCCGAAGGGAAGGAGAGGGTGCAGGCATCTACTTGTGTGTCTGGACGTATTTTCCAAATTCGTGGTTCTATGCCCTATCCAGAAAACCACCACTAAACAGATTCTAAGTAGAATAATACACAAGGTGATACCGACTCTTGGTAAGCCTGAGTTTATATTATCGGATCATGGCGCATATTTCACCAGTGCCCAGTTTAAGAAAGGAATGGCAGATTTGAATATAAAACACGTTCTCTCATCAATAAGACATCCCCAAGGAAATTCTAGCGAACGCGTAATCCGTGATATTTCTAAGTTCTTCCGGGTATTTATTCCCAAGGAACATTACAAATGGGTAGACCGAGTGAGTGACATTGAGATATGTATGAATTCCACTCGTCATGAATCTACAGGGCAAATTCCCATGGTTTTACACCACAACCAGTTTCCAGTGAGATCTTGGAACACTATTGTAACATGTCCTAACGACCCAGTACCAACACACGATCTACGGATCCAGAACACCATTGTGCATATGAGAAGGCAGGCGGACCGTAGATTAAGAAGAGTACGCGGAAAGAAGTTTCATCGGGAGTTGATCGAAGGGGAATTGGTCTTGATTAAGAAGCCACCGATATCTGATCCAGCGAACAAGATACTAAACAAATTTTGTGAAAGGTATGTGGGACCGTTCAGCATCGTGAGGAATTTAGGTAACAACGCCTACAGAGTCCGAGAGGTGAGCACAGGAAACATGGCAGTATATAATATCTCAAATTTAAAATTGTATCATCAGAGAGAGCCATACGAACCGAGAAATAATGTTACTGCAGCAAATTAAACATTCGCGTGATAACATACAACAAAAGACACGGGGGTACTCGAGTGGTGAAAGCGCTCAAAAGACAGCTCTGACGTGTTTACAAGTTCAGGCGGGAGTCGTTAATGAATATGTTGATGTTTTGAAAGAGTGAGAGGGGAGACGAGTAGCAAGGAAAGAGGCCGGAGGGCATAAGTATACAGGAATTTCCTAATGAGTTTGGAACGAGACGGCTACTGAAACAGACAGAGGCGGACAGTCACTATATTTGAGGGTGACCAGCAACTTCAAATTTGAGCCAGAAAAGTAGGGGATGTGAAATTCGACTTCATTTGAGTTCGAATTTCATCAACTAGGGGTCAGATGAACCCTTATCATTGTGTCCAATAATAATGTTTCATATTAATAAAAACGATGGAAATACTAAATACATGTATGCTGGATATTTGAGTAATATTGATGTAGCAAGAAATCTGGACTTGGTAAGACATGCTACGTGCTGGCTGGAAATGACCAATAGTTTCACAACCAATGTTATTCTTGGATTTCTGAGAAAATCAGATATGACGCTGTGGCGTACGTGACCATAAAAGGCCACAATGCTGCGTACAAGGCAAGGAGTGAGAGAGAGGAGAATAGTCGTGACGTCAATATAAGGGCGGGATTTGTAAGGTCAGAACTCCGAAGCCAACTTATCTGACCAATAAGAAAACATGACGCCAGAACATAGCGTCAGTGTGTTTTGCGCGGCAATCGGATATAAAAAGATCTAGCGATCGGTTTGCATGTTCGACGGCAGATTCGCGACCTGTGAGAAAATACAAGATTTTTGAGAGGTCACACATAATTATAGGCCCATTACTTAAAATATTGAGGAGCTGTTTTTCTCCCACCATTGAAACTTTAGGCTTTCTGTATATATACAAATGTCTGAGATGAATCGGGACACTCCTAATTATTCTTCGACAGTCATTTTAAGACGTCCTTAAGACGATATGGTTTTAAAGTTATAGTTGTGTGTCGGCAACGAAGTTGGAAGTTTTCATAAATTGTGAGATGGCAATTAGCCATAGAATAGGGAAAGTCGACGATTCTGCATAGGACGATCTGAGGAAATAAAATACTTAGAACGCAGATAGAACAGTTTAAAAACTTTGATTTAATTGTGTTTTAACAGCAGCAAAATGTCGACCATGGAGAGAAGACAGCAAGCTTCATCCTCCATTACCATCAGTGTTATGGGCTAACGGCCTAATGATGGGAATTGACGAGGCGGGAGGCCTCTGGAAAGCAGTTTAAGTGATGAGTATTAAAAAATTGATTTATTGATTTTGGACGAGGGGAATCGCGAGAGATGTGTGGAACTTTGTATAGATTTTATTTGTGTGGTTTAATTTAAATTTCAGGGTTTGATTTCTTAACTGACATGCGTATAGTAATTTTGGCATTGCGTGACAATTATGTTGTACAGTAAATTTTGTAATTTAAATGTTTTCCTTATGTATACGTAATTCTTATTGCGAAACGGCCGCATCGATTAACGTATCTATAAAAAGTGTAGCCATGAATGAGAACCTAGGAACGACAATGATAAATGGACTGATTTAATGATATGTTAAACTAATTACTACGTGGGGGGAATATTTGCATTTTGTTGCTTTGATAACTCGGGCTAGGACTGATCCTGTTATTAATTCTTTATTGTCATTTGGACATGTTGTGTGTCATTATCTGAGGGGTGTGCTGATTAATGCTACGACGTGATCTTCGAGAAATGTGCCACGTGTTTTTGGGTGTAAGTGATGATGATGAGGAGAGGTAAAGCCTGTCCATGACTGCGATATCATTCCGGCAAACTAGTTATCCGTGGGGATAAGTTTGACCTGGGAATGTATTCTTAAAAATCCCTGAGAGGATGTTTTGAGATAATGTGTTATTTATTTGTACGCGTTTAACAGGTGGCGATTAGCAAAGGTGCTGTACGCTGGCTATGGGCCAGAATCTATATTTAGCATGGCACTAATTACTACTTGGGGGAAGAAATCAGCCACTCTCTCGGTGATGCGATAACAGGCCCGGTTGTCTCCAGCTCGTTATGACACGTTATGTTTGCTTTAAAGCCTAATGAGTTAAGGTTATTTTATTTGGTTTAATTTGGGAAGTTGCCATGTTGTCGATCCAAGTTTCTTTTATCATTACTACGACTTATTTGTTCATTGTTTTAAAACGCCAAACTTTCCGGCGTGAAAATTAAAAGTTGTATTTTGTTGTTGTTGGCTCTTATTTTCAAGGCCATTGTATTCATATAAATATAATTTGGCAACCGGCCAAACCTGTTCATGTCATGTTATGCCTTCCTAGTGTTTAAGGTATAAGTCGGTAATTCCGCAGCCCTTATTTTAAATAATACACACGTGTATTTGGTTGTGGTAATCTAAGGTTAGAGCATGTCAGTAGTGTATATAAATATGTAATTGTTGTTCCCACATTTCCGTAATTCATCCTTCGCAGTACGGAGTCCGTTCCCGAACCAACTGTTTTGGTCGGAAACGAGCGCCCGTCAAAATGCTCATTACTTGAACTAGTCTTAAAACCCGTGTCGCTCATAAATATTGAATTTTTGTACTATTTTATTTGTTTGTTATATTTGGATCTTGTGATCCGTTTTCTTTTGTTACTCTGACTTAAGTGACATTTCAGTCACAATGCTTATTGACAGCTGTCATGCCGTGTCGTCATGGTACGTCAGGCTGGTCAGCGTTAGATCTGTTCACGCGAGTGAACAATAAAAGGGTGGTTATAGTTTTTTTTTTTTATGTTTGATTCAGTTAATAAATTTCATTTGTTAGTAGATCCTGTTGTTTTTCTTGGCTTTATAATAATAATAAGTTAACCTTATGAACCCTGGAAGTTATGTTGATAGCAAAACCTCTAAATCACATTCACAAGAATCCATTACGACCCCGAAATTTTGAATCTTGTCTACATGCTATTTTCCAAAGGGTTTAGTATTATTTAAGTAAATGATCTTGTCGTTTTCATGTAGTGTCAACTAGTACTTTTAGGTTGTTTGATAACTTCTTCCACAGACTTCATACAATAACGGATTGATTGACAATAAAACCAAGACTGTTTTACAATGCTGCAGCTTACCCCACAGCTCTGTGACTGTCACGCGAGCGCAAGCCGTAGCATCAGTGAGCTTGATAATAAATAAAAATAAATACCTATTCTAAAGTTATTTTCTCGAACAAACAAGTTCTCTTACGATCAAAACAGATTCTCTTTCAATCATACTTCATCACCATAATAACATATGGTTTAGAAACCTGCGCAACATCTAAACAAGTGGTTAGCCAACTGCAAGCCACAGAAATTAAGTTCCTGTGAACGATGGTCCAGAAAACAAGGAAGGACTGAGTAAGTATTGCGAGTATAGGGGAAGAAGCAGGTGTGTACACATCCTTGAATGAACGAGTGACACGGGCTCGTTTGAAGTGGTTTGGCCATGTCAAACAAATGGACGATGGTAAATAATAATATCGTAAGGCCTTGGGTGCCGGGTGCAAGCTTTGTTATTTTACACCCAAAGGGTAGCTTGCATGTCGAATTTCGTTGTTCCTTGAAGCACTATGAAAGTCAAGGAGGTTTGATATCTAAGCTCCTTGGACACTATAGCGCTTTCTAGTGGAGAAATGGGGAACTTTGTGTTGGCGGAGACTCCCGAGATTAATTTTGCCACTAGGAACACGGCCTACTGAATTCAAATGGGTTCTTTGACATGCCAACATCGTATGACATGGTGTCGTAATTTTTGCCGCCTATCAAAAATCACTTACCATGGCCAGGAGTAAACCTGCAAGCTTGGGGTTAGTATACAGACACGGTAAGCACTCACCCACCGTGGCAAGCTATGGACGACGGTAGGACAACAAAACAATGGCTTCAGACTGTGGTGGTTGGAAAAAGACCGGTACGAAGACCTAGGAAGAGATGGCTGGACCAAGTGAAAGAGTATATAGGAACATTGGGAGTCGTACATGAGTTAAGGGGGCTCATACACCGCCGGTTGTCAAAATTTAAGTTTTTTTATTTTACGTTTAAATGAAAGACAATACCTTTCTCAATATATCTGTTAAGTTTTATAAGTAAATTCAGCGTTTTGGCAGAGATATAACGCTTTACGTGAGACCATGCGCCTATATGTCAATGGGGTGTTTAATATTCAAAGCTGTTTACTCGAAAGGTTGCTTTTTTGGTAAGAAAAACACAATTTCTCGTGAACTATGTGATGAAACTGGATGAAACTCGGTAGATACATTCCAACATATGATCCCTAGAGGATGAACCTCATTTATAAAATTATCTTAAAAATAATTGAGATATACTTGGAAAATTAAACAAAAAACTGTTCATTTTTTTAATGACAAATATAATATTTTTTAAAAAATATACGTTTTACAATATAACATTCATAGTGGTTCATCCTCGCTATTTATGCGTTTACTTTACATGAAAAAAATGCATTCTATTCAGACTGGTATTTCTTGTTAAATCGTGTTTTTTGTGATTCACGGAGTTTAAAATATCACGAATATTTTCCTTAAAAATATCACGAAAGACGTTATATACGGCTCCTCTCTCTAAATTAGATGAAAACTCTATGTATTTACTATACATATGTCAGTTTCCATAACTCTACGTTACATATTAGTGAAGCTATGATATGATTCGTAACTGTATGCGAAAATTCCCACTGACGGTGTATGAGCCCCCTTAAGTTTGTCGGCTTAACAGTCCTCTTTAGTGTTACTTTTAGAGTTTGTGCTACTGCTGTTAAGTTGGTAGGTCTCTAAGTTCTTTCTCCCGGATGCGTGGTATCTGATTTCTATAATGAAGAACTTGGTTGGTTTCAGTAAAGTATTTATTAATATTGTCGACAAGTAATATTTACAAAACGTAACCGCCCGCGAGTCAACCTGTTTAGTTGCTGCGTTTATAAGAGAGATTTTCCTCTCAGTACGGAGTTTAAACATTATCTGGGGCAGTCACATGTCAATCCCTGAGATAAGGGGTACAAAGCTATTGTTGACCAGTACTTAAGAAGAGGATACATTGCATTCTTACTGGCTATTTTTTTTTATCAGGGGGAGGGAGACATACGTCATGGCAAAGTTGGTAGGGTCGGGAATGGACTTTGATGGGATGGTCTCGTGTGCAATATTATGAGTGTATGGGTCATGCTGGACTCCGATTTATTACTAACATGTTGTTGAGAATTATATATCTCTTGCCTCATCCATTATTGACTACCAATACACATATTGGAACAAACATTTGGTAATACAGGGAGGTGCTTCCTCCATAATAATAATAATTCCTTGTTGAAATGGCGTCTGGTGCTCGATCCCTTGTGGAGTACATAACTCATGGACAGACAGAAGAGGTGAGCGCTCGTATACCACACCCGGGCAACTGGAGTGGATAACCGATGATGATGATTTTCATGCCACTGTGGGGGAGAGGGGGAGCTGACACGAGACCGTGTCGCTACCCTTAAAACCGCCACTGTACATCAGTAGCATTTCCTTGTGAAAAATCATAGTGATTGTATTACATGCATCACCCGATAAACACCTGTGAAATTTGAGGATCAGCGTTACAGTATAGCCCAGGAGAAGACAGCTTCGAGCTGTGTGACGTGTCGAAACCAAGAGCAAACTTATTAATTCGCGTGACGTCAGGCGAGAGCCGTGTAGTAAAACAAGAAGATCCGTGACGAACTAAGGAGCCTACTTTTCTTAAAATTTAAGATTCATGCCAATAATTAATCTATATGGATCTATCTAGAATAATGACGAAATTAAGTTGGCAATATCAAAATTTCTAATTAGTTCGAAATACTGTATACCTGGCATAATGTAGCCTAATAGAGAACTACAGTTGGCAGCCCTGGTGACTAAATATATTCTTAGTTCCATCTCTTAAGGTACAGACTACAACATTTGGTTGAAATCCAATGGATAACATGGACGTTACATGCAGTTAAACATTGGATCTAACAGCGCGCGTAAAATCATGCTGGCAACAATGACATACCTGTTTTGGTCAGAAATAATCTGAAATAATATGATCTATTGTAGTGTCAATTTTGAATGAAATCCATTAGTTAGTATAGAAGTTACATGCATTTTAAAATTGGACCTATCAGCAGGCTTAGAATCATGTTGGCAGCACTGACATAAATTAGTTACTCCAAATTAATCTAGAATGCCAGGTACTATACGTGTGCACAGTTTAAAGCTGTCGGCTTGCATACTTTCTGATATATGGGTATTTGGATATAAAATATTGAGAGCATTTATTGACAGTTGGCAGCCCTGGTGGCTCTCAAGAATACGATAAGTCATATCTGTTTATGTACACATAGCACATACGAAATTTGGTTGAAATCCAATTGATAGTGTAGAAGTTATATGCATTTCAAATTTGGACTTATCAGCAGGCTTATAATTATTTTGGCAACACTGCCATGTATGGCCTCCTGGAAATTAAACTGCAATATTATTATCTATACGTGTGTCAATTTTGAAATAGCTTCCATTCATACCTTCCAAGATATCCAACATGGAGCTCAAATTTCAATTGCGATTTTTCAGCAGTTGGTAGCACTGACATCATTTTCAAATATGGCCGTGAGATATTCAGGTATAGATCTTTACTCCTACCAAATTTTGTTTCGATTGCTGCAGCCGTTTAGGAGTTGATAGGGGGGGGGGACACACACACAGCCAGACAGACAGATGGACAGACAGACACACATTTGCCCGATCTCATAAGTCTACTTTTTCCTCATTTTTGCAAAATGTGAAAAGAAGGCTAAAAATGACACAATATTGCCTAGATCAGAGGTTCTCATTAGGTGGTCGGCGGACCCCCTGGGGCCCGCGAAGAATCGTCAAGAAATAACACAATAATTAAAATGGAAAACGGTGAAAGTACAAAGAGTTCCTTAAAATGAAAATTATGCGTTGCCATCCACAGCATAAGTGGTGCAGCGTAATTTGAGCTTTTCAAGTTTCCCGCTAGAGAGCGTTCTACTCCTTTATATCTGTGTTCTGCTCCGCAACCATTTTGCATTTTTTGTGTCTACATATTTAAATGAGTTTTGAAAGTTGAAACTTTTGATTATAATTGTTAAAAGTCCATTGAATATGGATCGTTGGTTGAAGGGTGGGTCTTTAAAACGAAGTAGGCCTACTGCTACAGATAGTGACGAAGAGGAATCTGTGTTAATAAATATACACTGGTCAAAACAATTAGGGGATCAGTTGAAATATCTAGGTTCTGACGTATTGTCATCGGCAGAATGACCTAAAATGGTTCGTCGTCTTTCTTGTCGGTTCTACGGATTGGAGACCACAACAATACGGGAACCGAGATAGTGGTAATAACTGAAAGTTGCTGCAGAGGGGATTGGTGTGGACGTGTGTTTACTCTTCCAAACGAATGCCACAAGCAGTTGGGTTCAGATGGTGTAGTGAGCAGGTAGTGCAATGCAACAACAACGTGACTTACCCGAAGGTATGGCATGGAGAGCCATAGGAAGGTTGGAGCCGGGACAGATACAGAGGGAGGTGGCTGCAGCAATTGGAGTATCCCAAAGTGTAATTTCCAGAACCTGGACGCGATTTCAGACAACAGGAACCGTTAAAAGAAGGCCAGGCCAAGGTCGTCCACGGGTATCATCAGCAAGAGATGACCGTTATCTCCGGTTAATAGCCCGCCGAGAGAGGAGGCTGAATGCAACTCAGCTGCAACGCACCCTCCAGGCGGCAACAGGACGCGCAATATCAACACAAACAGTCCGAAATTGCCTTCGGGAAAGTGGCCTTTACGCATGGAGGCCTATGGTGTGTGTCCCAATAAAACCACGCCACCGTTTAGCCCGCAGAAACTGGGCGGAGGAACATCAGGATTGGCGTCATAACGAATGGCACCGGGTTTTGTTCACAGATTAGTCAAGATTTTGTGTTCAGCCGGACTTTCGTCGTTCCCTCAACTGGAGTGAACGTGGAACTCGGAACAATCCCGCTTATGTGCAGGAAACAGCACCATATCATGTTGGTGGGCGAATGGTGTGGGCAAGAGTCAGTATTGGCGGACATACGGACCTCTATGTCGTCCAGAATTGCGCTTTGACTGCTCAGAGGTATCGAGACGAGCTCCTTCGACTGTTTGTTGTGCCCTACGCTGGTGCCATAGGCGATGGTTTCATTCTGGTGGACGGTAACGCACGTCCCCACAGAGCTGCACTGCTGGACAACATGCTTGACGACGAGGGCACTGAACCAATGGAGTGGCCTGCTTGTCCACCGGACTTAAACCCGATTGAGCATGTCTGGGATGCACTTGGCAGACGCATTGCAGCCAGACCAGGACCTCCCACAACGGTTGCCAAGCTGGATATTGCACTCATGGAAGAATGGCCAAATATCCCTCAATAGCTGATTAATAACCTCATACTGTCCATGCCACGCAGGTGTGCAACTGTCCTGGCCGTCCGAGGTCATCACACACCATATTAGAGGGCAACGAGAATGACTTTTTCACTATTATGGTAGCCCCATGGTACCTCGCTCGAAGTAAACGCTATGTAAATCTCCAGTAAAGAGTTGGGACAGCACAATATCGTACTGTAGCACACAGAAATTACAATTGTAACCGAACTCTGAATAAAAGACTTTACCATACGTATCTTGTGTATGATATCTCACCTGATCCCCTAATTGTTTTGACCAGTATAGTAGTGAATCGTCCGCCTGCTTCCTCTCTTGAGCCTAGCCTTTCAAAGAGTAAGCCTACTGCGAAAAGTATGAAATATGACATAAAATATTAGGAAATTGACTTTACATATTGTGGAACTGAAGATTGACCTAAGCATCAATGCGTGATATGCTTTGAAACCCCTGCCAACGGATGCATCTTGATACTAAACACTCGGAGCACGAACGATCGCTTTAGGGGGTCTGAGAAAAAATCCTAATGGGAACCTCTGGCCTAGATCAACGACGCTGTACGTACGGACCTGGAACGGCCAGTCCGTTGTAGAGCTCTCGATGCGAACAGGTTGTATGCACTTGCTGCACGGATATTATGTACTGTATGTGCGGTTCGACATATGTGTGCGAACAATTCTTTTCTATTATGAAACTGGCTAAGCCCAAATCTCGAAGTACCTTGTCAGAACACAACCTAACATGCAGCCTTCGATTACAACTTTCCCAGACACTACGTTCTAACATAGGGGCAGATTATCTCGTAGTTCTGCCCCTTAAAACAACAATAACTAACTACGTCCTAACATTGATAAACTAGTTCGAGAAAAACGAAACAGAAAGTGTTGGAAAATGTCCCCGTGATCGTATTGTTCTGTATGGCTCTTTCCTTATGTGCAGGGAAAATGGCCCTATGTTCGGTTCTATTTACGTTGTAGCAAGACTGTCCTTCACATTAACTACTCTTGTTACATACTTTTTGGTAGGAGAGAGCCGAAATGTCATTGGTGAACAATTGTGTAATTGCAACAAGAAGCATTAACATTACGACATTCAAGATGTTCAGTTCGTTCTGTTATTAACAGCAGATATGTTACCTGTCTTTCCTACATTGCTCCACCCCGCTTGCCTCATACTAAATCCTCGACCTCTGCGACACCCGTACAAAGCGCGCTGAGTTCACACGTTACACTCGTCTTCGCTGCGAGCATGTACAGCGGTGTGAGCTGACGTCACACCAACACCGCCTGGCCTCTCCTGGTATAGCCCATTCTACCTTGATCATAATTATAGTGTGGCTTTCACTCCAAGTTGAGTTGACTTAGCCATCACAGCCGGTAATTGATCCTTGTTCACTCTTCTTATCTAAGTGAACAAATAACAGGCAGAGTAAATAATCTCAGAGCAGATAATGCTTCCTCCCCTACTATCACACTTACGTTAGCCTGTTGCAATATCTTGATAAATGCAGTATTTTTTGCATTTGTATGTCGATATAGGCTGGAGTAAAATGTGGCTTTTCACCGTTGCCTCAGTCTTATTCATGGCTGTG
The DNA here is from genome assembly GCA_946902985.2 of Meconema thalassinum. Taxonomy (NCBI): domain Eukaryota; kingdom Metazoa; phylum Arthropoda; class Insecta; order Orthoptera; family Tettigoniidae; genus Meconema; species Meconema thalassinum. The sequence goes on from OX336390.1 coordinate 762,119,608, forward strand.
ATTATATGGAAACTACTGAGGTATGCATGGTGAAGACATTTTATAACATTACCCAACTAATGGCTAAGCTGCTTACTGATGCACGGTTGAAAGCAACGGGAAACTACAGCCGTAATGTTCTTCCCGAGGATATGAACCTCTCTATGCATAATTACATGATGATGGCCTCTTCTCTTGTGAACTTCTGACCTGGAGGCAAACTAAGTCCCCCGCTCGGAACTCCGGGTAGGGACTATTTGAGAGTGGGTTGGACATCACAGAAGTGACAAAAAGGAAATCTGATATTCTATGGATTGGAATATTAGAAGTCTGATAGGCAGTGGAAGGTTAGAAAATTTAGAAAGGGAAATGGATAGGTTGAGGTAGGATTTGGTTACTAAACGATTAGATCAGGACTGGAAGGAATGGAGTGCTGCATCAAAAAGCCAAAAGACTGAAGACTCAAACACAATGGTATTCAGGGCACAGCCAGTGTCTGTGGATACTGTGATAGATTCTACTCATAGGTCCAGTGCTATTACACTGGCTCAGTAAGGAAAGCAATGACAAACTATCTCACTCCTCACCTTTGCTATTATGCCTCATTAGATTTCTTTCCTGGATGTTTGTGGTTTCTACCACACAACCTACGGTTGTGCAGTTGGAGGATCCAACCGGCTTCCATGTTGACTACCTAACAAACAATAATAATAATAATAATAATAATGTTATTGTTTTTACGTCCCTTTTAACAACTGTACTGCGGCTTTTAGAGACACCGGGGTGCTGGAATTTTGCTCCGAGGGGGATCTTTAACGTGCCAGTAAATGTATTGACACGGCTCCCTATCATTTGCGCACCTTCAAATGCCAGCTGACTGCGCCAGGAGTCGATCCTGCAACCTTGGCGAGAACGTTACCGCTGAGCCACGCAGCAAGCCTTCCTAACAAACAGAACTGCTATCTACTGCATATTAGCACCCTATTATTCTGTACCATACTGTTTCATATTAAGGCTCTTATTTATCCCAAAGTGCACGCCTAGCTGAATTGTGGTTATGATAAATGGCTAACATCCCGAAGGCCCGAGTTCGGTTTCCAACTCTGCCAATAAATGTAATTCAGATTTAAGGTGCTGGAACGATGTCGTTGATATGCAAGTGCTGACAGTTTGGAGACTTGGCACCACAATAGAGGACTATACGAGTTGTACTTATTTATCCCAAACTTCCCCTAATTGGGCTACTTCTGTCACAAAGCAGGCCGTTCACCTCGTGGCGTATCGGTTAGCATTCTTGGCTGTCACCCCGGAGGTTCGGGTTCGATTCCTGGCTCTGTCAAGAAATATATTTCTGGTCCAAGAGCTGGAATGGGGTACACTTAGCCTTGTGAGGCAAACCCGAGAAGAGGTAGGTTCGATTCCCACCTCAGCCATCCTGGAAGGGTTTTCTGTAGTAGCCCACTTCTACTCCAGGCAAATGTCACGGCTGTCTCCATCCCAATCCTCACCTGAATTACAAATACACACACTGATACAGTCAACGCAATAACACAGGTTATCATGTTATTGTTTTACTGTTTCAAGGTTTGATTTCATCGTGTGGCCTCCGGAGAGGCCGAGTGCAGGTCTTTGTAGTTGACGCCCGTGGGTGACCTGCGCGTCGTAATGATGGTGGCGTTACATACACCCAGTCCCCGAGCCACGGGAATTAACCCCAGGAGATTAAAGTTCTCGACTGAAGTCACTGACTTCCTTTTCCAATAGAGTTAAACTTATGACAGCGTCGTAAACAGGCTTAAGAAAGTCTAAACTTTTCTAAACAGTTAAAAAATAGGAAATGCATTACGGTATATCCTATTTCTAAATGAAATTTAAAGTCCATATATCTACCGACAAAATTGCTTAATTTGCAATAATGAAACACGGCAACGTTCTACCTTTCATACTAGAGCAACTAATGAATCGATAATACAGGGAGGGTGGGGAATGACCAGGCAGTCCAGTGTAAAGAATAATGATGGATACATTGATTCTCTTTACCTCATTCCTAAATCATCTAAGAGTGCAACCGGGTAGGCAAAACCCCATTGTGGGGCCGATAGCCTAGATGTTAGGCCCCTTAAACAACAATTATCATCATCATCATCATCAAAACCCCATTGTGGGGTGGCTCGTACCCACCCGGTGTGACGCCACTGCTCACGATCCCCTAATAACAGTTACTGTCGACCAAAGTATTATGTGTACTCGAGTTTGAAGGTTGTTTGTGAAGTAACCAATAGACCTACGTAAAATTCAATAACATCATCATTTTCGTCGTTCTATTCTACGTTAGTTCTTGTATGTTTGGAATTTTTAATTTATGTTTTAATATTTTTTTATTGCAGTTGGAACACAAAATGTGCCCGTTTTTAAGCGTGTTTCAACCATGCGTCACATTTAAGAATTATTATCACAAAACCCCGTCATCAGATCGAATGCAAATTTTAACACAATATACATTGGAATGTTGTATAACTGGTTTATTAATTTCAAAATTTTGTGTGTCCAAGAAACAAAGTTGTTATCATTTTTGTAAGGTAACTTTTTCTCGGCTCGGGGTGGTTGGAAAATATAGCTCTTGGTCGCGTTGTAATCCTTATACATCAAGACGTTATGTTGTATGACTGTGAAATACGTAAATTAATTCACTTATTTTATATCGGTTTGTATTTGTTCGTATGATTCACCAGCCAGCCGCTCGGGGGTAAGCTGTACAGCGTTGCTGAGATGGAGCCCATCACTGCCGAGCGAGGCGAGGTCGTATTTCCCCGTTCAAATATAAACCGATATAAAATAAGTGAATTAATTTACGTATTTTAAAGTCATACAGCATAACTTTTTGATGTATAAGGTTTACAACGCGACCAAGAACTACATATTCCAACCACCCCAAGCCGAGAAAACGTTAGCTTACACAAATGACAACAACATTGTTTCTTGGACAAGCAAAATTTTGAAATTAATAAATCAGTTATACAACATTCCAATGTATATTGTGTTAAAATTTGGATTCGATCTGATGACGGGTCTGTGAGATAATAATTCTTAAATGTGACGCATGGTTGAAACACGCTTAAAAACGGACACTTTTTGTGTTCCAACTGCAATAAAAAAATATTAAAATATAAACTAAAAATTCCAAACCTACATGAACTCACGTAAAATAGAACGAAGAAAATGTTGATGTTATTGGATTTTATGTATGTCTATTGGTTACGTCACAAACAACCTTCAAACTCGAGTACACATAATACTTTAGTCGACAGTAGTGCTAAGATCTCCTCCCCTTCCATGCTTTTCACCTTTAACCTTCCGGCTCAGTGGCTAAATGGTTAGAGCTCGAGTCAGCCGGGAAGGCGGTGCGCAGAACACAACGCTATATAATAATGATGGGTAGAAAAACCCCTAACAACAACCCTCTAGTGAACAGGTTGGGTGATTACCAAGCCACCGGGTGCCGACACAAAAGATCCCGTATCCTCATTGAATAAAACAACTAGCTTCTATAGCTCTTAACTACCTTTCACTCTTCTAAACTTCTAGCTCAACTGAGCTCCTTCTTTTACTTTTATTCCAACTTTAAACTTAAGTATTTCAAGGTGCCTAGAGCACCAGGTCACATCCTGACCAATTATGACATAAGGTAATCACCTAACACCCCTAATCCAGTTCTGTTAGGTCGATACCGCTCAATAGATATAGCTCTAAAGGCCTCTTAGGCTAACAAGCTATAGCAAACGCGCGCGTAGTCGGCTCGCTAAACTTAATTTAAGCCTGAATTTACTCGATCTGATGACGTTTGCTTGACGAACGAAATGTGTGATCCAATTAATTTGTTCGAGAAGTGTGTTTTCATGAAATAGTCTATTTCTTTCAGGCATTGGGGTGTTAACATAATTATTACTCCCCGTCCAATATAATTGGGCACAAACGTATTGACCGACTGAAAAGCAGTTTTATAACATAACAGCTTAGGCTTTCACGGCCGGTGTTCATAATTAAGTACAAGTTTTTCGGGCTTGTAGGCCGTGGTCCAGAGAGGATATCTTCCGACGTTTCACCGGAAACTGCGTCCGGCATTTTCTAGGGTTCCGCTCCTTTCCTTGGTCAGCAGCTGTCTGGACCACGGCCTACAAGCCCGAAAAACTTGTACTTAATTAGTCTTATAACACATTACGAGACTACACACTCAATTACATGGGTCCGATGCACAGGATGTTCTTGTTTCATTATGGTGCTTGGGTATCATGGTCATTTGAGCCCCGTTAGTTAGTGTGTATATTTGTAATTGGGGCTGGAATTGGGAATGATGTGGCCGTAGCTCTAAGTTAGAAATTAACTATCCATTTCCTGAAGTAGAACTGTAAAACCACTTTCAGGATGGCTGAAGGAGGAAAGAATCGAAACTACAGTTCTTCTCACAAGGCTGAGAAAGGCCCGTTCCAGTCTTCAGGCCATAATTCAATTTCTTGGGACAGTCGGCAATCGAGTGCGGACCTCAGGAATGACAGTCAAGCATGCTAACCACTACACCACGAGGTGGTCCACCAAGATGTTCTAAGCCCTTAAATGAAGTAACAACAATGATTCCCGAATTAACGTGGTGCCTGGCTGAAAACCAAGTTTGGTATGTCTAACCATTAGTATTCCCGTTGCTTCAGAGTGGGGGTCAGGCAAGATGACTTTCAATGTTGTTGTTGTTGATGATTCATTTAGAAGCTTTGCGACATCGTAGTTATGTGGCCCCGTGTACTTGTGTGTGTGTGTGTGTAAAATGTGTCTGATAACCTGTGTTATTGTGATGGCTGTATTAGTGTGTGTTGTTTGTAATTCAGATGAGGATTGGGAAGGAGGCGGCCGTGGCCTTACGTTAGGAACCATCCCGGCTTTCGCCTGAAGTAGAGGTGGGAAACCACGGAAAACCACCTCCAAGATGGCTGAGGTGGGAATCGAACCCGCCTCTTCGCACTTTTGTCTCACGGGGCTGAGTATAACCCGTTCCAGCCCTCAGATCAGAATTACGTTTCTTGGCAGAGACGGGAATCGAATTCGGGCCTTTGCGGTGACAGGCAAGAGTATTGTTGTAATGTTTTAAGGGGTGGAACAGCGAGGTCATCTGCCCCAACAGGCAAGTGTGCTGGTGAGGTCCTTGATGAGGTCAGTGAGCATATGTCTGAGAAGCTTGACAAGATCAAAGAGCAGGTGGATAGCATATGCATTGTGGAAGAGAAAGTTGAAATAGTAGAATCTGTGAGTGTGTCTGTTGAGGAAGAGGAGAAGATCTATGAAGTACTTGATGATAGGGGGCGTAGGAAAAATAATCAAGAAGTGGAAAAGATAAGGCGAGGTTGTAGTGGTATATGTTGGAGAGACCATACCAGGCGAAGAAGACAGAACAGTTGCGGAGGTAGACACAGAGGTCGCCGCCGACGTAAAAAAAAGAGGACGTCAAATGGAGGAGGGGAATAAAACTGAAAACAAGGAGAAAGATGAAATAGAAGATAACGTGAAGAAGCGTTGGAGGAGGAGGATAGGCAGGAGAACAAGTTGGAGGAAGAAATGGACCAGATGGAAGGCCAAGAGAAGGAGTAAGAAGAAGAAGAGGTGTCAGGCAGATCGAGATACGAGAGTGAAGGATCAGAAGAAGAAAAAGGAGAAGATAAAAGGGATAAAGGCAAAGAGAAAAGAAAAGATGAGAAGAAAAAAATTGCTACGCAAGATAAGGCAGATGAAGAAAAAGAAGGGAAAGGAGAGACTGAAGGCGGAAGGCAAGTGGCTGACGCCCAAGCACAAAGCAGACCGTGCGCGTATTGACATTTCTGATAAGGTTGGTGGCAAGAAAGGAGCTAAGTTGGAAGCTAAATCTGAGAAGAAGGCCCATAGAGAGTCTGAATTACGAGAACGAGAAGAAAAGAAGAAGTAGAACAAGAAGAAAAAGAAAGGAAAAGATGATGATACTGAATCAGAGGACACAGGCCAAGCGAAGAAAAAGAAAGGAAAGAGGATTTTGGATTCATTTAATGTTGTTGATGATGATGAAGACGAAGATGATTATGATGACGGCACAGACAGGTCTTATGACGATTCTGCCGTTCTTTCTGAAGAAAATATTTATGCTGGTGATTCTGGTTAATCTAGAATGGTTGTTTCCGCGATGATAGTGCCAATGGTTTTTCTGACTATGATGTATAATTTGTTTCTGTTTGTGATTTTTGTTTTTGTTAGTGTTTGCTGCCATATGATGAATTGAAATTTTTTTTTTTTGAGAATGGGAATCATCTGTTGATTGTGAAGAAGGCAGGAAAAATGGAGGTGGTCTAAAAAAGTTTGTTGGCATAATAATAAAATAGGAGCAGAAGAATATTAAGCTTTGTGAGTGATTTAATCTTATTAAGAAGATAATTGTAGATACTGAAAAGGAGATGCTGGTAAAGAAAGATTGCGCACATGTAGACAAAAGGGTAGTAATAGCATTGTATTTTGTTATTTCGTTATGTGTCCAACATCATCTCGACCCAGAGATTATTTGAAGAACGAAATATAGTTACATTGATTGCCCAACGGTGTGGGATGTTGCTGTTGGTCGACCCCTAACCAACAACAAAGAATAATAATAAAGTTTCATTGTCGCCCAACGTAGGAGCTGAAAGAAGATAGCTTGGTGAATTATAAAAGTTTCATAACGCCCAACTGTGGGGAATGTGGTTGTTGGTTGACTTTGACTACCAAGCTTTATAGAAGTTTCAACCGTCGGATTTTTTAAGAGCGTTAAAAATCCCTCAGTATGCTTTCCTTCGGAGGGGAAGTAAAGCCGGCGGTCCCATGTCATAGATTTATGGCATAAGAACCTTCCACTAATTACACCTGTGTGAAGCTAAATTATATAGGTTAGGAATGTAAACAATGCTCTTAGGTTTCTACGTTCGTTGCCAAGAGCCGACTGCGGTGGCGTCTAGTAGCTAAGTTCTGAACCAGGCCTAGTAGTCGTTGACGGTGGCGTTTGGCGGCAAAAGTAGGAACTATTTGAAAAATTCAAAGTTACTTGAATTAGAAAACAGATACACGCACTAATACAGCCATCACAATTAACACCGGTTATCAGACAGATTCTACACACAGCCAAAGTACACGGGGCTACATGACCGCGTTGTCGCAGTCCCTAAACTGAGGAAGCAACCAACAACCAAGACTGTGCAAGGCGTTGGAAGAAGGCGGTGGCAGCCAATTACAGCGCACCTTCCGGGCGCATTTGCCTGGAGTTGACATTGACAAAGGGAAACCACGGAAAAATATGTCAAGGACGGCCACTTGTCTATCGATTCCGGAGATAGCTTGGTGTTTTAACATGCATAGCTACCTCGGTCGGCGAAAGTAAGGGCCGGGCTCACCAACGCAGCGTTAACAGGCCGTCAGTAAATGCCTCGTTAATTTTAACATCGGAATTAAAACTCGTTCTCGTTTCACCAGCACATTTAGCAAACGGATCGTTATGTTTAAGGACTGTACAAAGCTCATTGAAAAATGATGATTGTGGCGGTGTTTTTACATTCTTTGGTTCAACCAAGCAGGCCGTGATTTGCAAAATGCTAAAAATGTATAATATATACTCATTGGTTAAAAAAAACATGGCTGATGAGGAAAAGAGGAAGAAGAGCCGGGGACTGAATTATACGTTGGTTGGAAGAAAAGGACTTATCTACTTGGTGGATAAGTATCTTGCAATCTTTGAAAATAAGAGGACTGATGCCGTGACGCCTAGGTAGTCTTTTATTAAATTAATTACATGTGCTTTGCGGAAATAAATCAGAAACCTCTATGGACATCAAATTGGCGGGTGAAAAGCTAAAGGAAGTAGGAGACTTCTGTTACTTAGGAAGCAAAGTAACCAGTGATACACGAAGCAAAGAGGATATAAAAAGTAGGTTGGCTCAAGCAAGGAAAGCGTTTCTACAAAAAAGGAATCCGTTGACATAGAATATAGATTTAGGGACTAAGAAGTCATTTTTGAAAGCCTTTGTCTGGAGCGTGGTGCTCTATGGAAGTGAAACTTGGACTATTGGTGCAGCACAAAAGAGGAGAATTGAAGTGTTTGAAATGTGGTGTTACAGGAGAATGATGAAGATCAGATGGGAAGATAGGGTTACAAACCTAACGAAGAGGTATTACGACGAGTGGGAGAGGAGAGATATTTATGGCGACTGCTAATGAAGCGAAGAGATAGGTTGTTAGGACACATATTAAGACACTCAGGAATAGCAAGCTTAGTTATGGAAGGAAGGGTCGAGGGGTGGACCAAGGTTAGAATATGTTAAACAGATTCCTTCGGATGCAGGGTGTGATAGCTATGTAGAGATGAAACGATTAGCTCAGGACATAGAGGCATTGAGGGCTGCATCAAACCAGTCAAAAGACTGAAGACTCAAACAACAACATTCCGTCATGCATCACACGATATTACACATAAATAAGAAATGGTAAACTTACATATCTTGTCAGATAGGAATTCCAGGTTAGGTTCTAGGGTTCTATCATCTGTAGAACATTCAGCACAGAATGTATTGTCAACCGAAATCTCATAATAAATTCTGCGTTGTCGCATTCATCAAAGTAGTTCCTCCTTTCTTTATACAGTAAATTCAAGATCAACAAATACCTTCAAGAACATCGTCATCGTTGAGAATAAAGTTTAATGTAGGTTCCATTTTAGATTGGAATACCACATAAATCAACCGTCAGCCATTAATTGTATGCAGACACAGCAATTAGTTTTACTGGCTCGTTATGGATGCTAATGGATTGTTATAGTTTGGTGAACCACGACATTTCGGTAATCGTCCGTTAATGGCCTTTAATGGTTTGTTAACATTTTGACGAACTATAGTGAAACCGGCTCTAAGTTTTAAGGTATAGGTAAAGCCCTGCGCGGATATCCGCAGATGTTTTCGCCATGCGGATATAGTTCGCATGGCTGTGCGGATAGCGGATAAGCTGTTGATAATGTATCGAATAAATTTGCGGATAGTTTTTAGAATACAATCCGAACTTGTTGAATATCATTAAGTTACTAGGACCCGGATGTTGATAACTTATATTATTCCGTTATGTGTTTTTCATGACAAATGTAAGATGGTGATTTAAGCATATCCCATTCAAATTATGTCATTAAACATACCGTAATTTACACTCCGAACTGAAAAGGATTGCAATTCTATCAGTATACGGTAACATTCATTTTAAACATAGCACTTGACATACAAAGTCACTCCATGAGAGATCTGTGCTGGACAAAACGGAGGCAGACAGGTTTTTCTCCGGGTACTCCAGTTTTCCCTGTCAAAATTTCATTCCAGCAACACTCTCCACTATCATTTCATTTCATCTGTCATTCATTTAATCATTGCCCCAGAGGAGTGCATCAGGCCTCGGCAGCCGGCACAGTTCATATCCTCGCCGCTAGATGGGGGCTTCATTCATTCCATTCCTGACCCGGTCGGAGACTGGAAGCAGGCTGTGGATTTTCATTTCACTTGACATACAAAGCCTAATGGAACGACTTTCTCATCAGATGTCTAAATGTATTTCTTTAATACTTAATGCTTTATCTAATTAAACATATAGATTCAGATAACAAACGTGGTGATGCGGGGCGGACGCGGATAACAGTCGTGGGGATGCGGGGCGGACGCGGATAACAGTCGTGGGGATGCTGGGCGGACGCGGATAACAAACGTGGGGATGCGGGGTGGACGCGGATAACAGTCGTGGGGATGCGGGGCGGACGCAGATAACAGTCGTGGGGATGCGGGGTGGACGCGGATAACAGTCGTGGGGATGCTGGGCGGACGCGGATAACAGTCGTGGGGATGCTGGGCGGCCGCGGATAACAGTCGTGGGGATGCTGGGCGGACGCGGATAACAGTCGTGGGGATGCGGGGCGGACGCGGATAACAGTCGTGGGGATGCGGGGCGGACGCGGATAACAGTCGTGGTGATGCGGGGCGGACGCGGATAACAGTCGTGGTGATGCGGGGCGGACGCGGATAACAGTCGTGGTGATGCGGGGCGGACGCGGATAACAGTCGTGGGGATGCTGGGCGGATGCGGATAACAGTCGTGGTGATGCGGGGCGGACGCGGATAACAGTCGTGGGGATGTGGGGTGGACGCGGATAACAGTCGTGGGGATGCTGGGCGGATGCGGATAACAGTCGTGGTGATGCGGGGCGGACGCGGATAACAGTCGTGGGGATGTGGGGTGGACGCGGATAACAGTCGTGGTGATGCGGGGCGGACGCGGATAACAGTCGTGGTGATGCGGGGCGGACGCGGATAACAGTCGTGGGGATGCTGGGTGGATGCGGATAACAGTCGTGGTGATGCGGGGCGGACGCGGATAACAGTCGTGGGGATGCGGGGCGGACGTGGATAACAGTCGTGGGGATGCTGGGTGGATGCGGATAACAGTCGTGGGGATGCGGGGTGGACGCGGATAACAGTCGTGGTGATGCGGGGCGGACGCGGATAACAGTCGTGGTGATGCGGGGCGGACGCGAATAACAGTCGTGGGGATGCTGGGTGGATGCGGATAACAGTCGTGGGGATGCGGGGCGGACGCGGATAACAGTCGTGGGGATGCTGGGTGGATGCGGATAACAGTCGTGGGGATGCGGGGCGGACGCGGATAACAGTCGTGGTGATGCGGGGCGGACGCGGATAACAGACGTGGGGATGCTGGGTGGATGTGGATAACAGTCGTGGGGATGCTGGGTGGATGTGGATAACAGTCGTGGGGATGCTGGGTGGATGTGGATAACAGTCGTGGGGATGCGGGACGGACGCGGATAACAGTCGTGGTGATGCGGGGCGGACGCGGATAACAGTCGTGGGGATGCTGGGTGGATGCGGATAACAGTCGTGGGGATGCGGGGCGGACGCGGATAACAGTCGTGGTGATGCGGGGCGGACGCGGATAACAGTCGTGGGGATGCGGGGCGGACGCGGATAACAGTCGTGGGGATGCTGGGTGGATGCGGATAACAGTCGTGGTGATGCGGGACGGACGCGGATAACAGTCGTGGTGATGCGGGGCGGACGCGGATAACAGTCGTGGTGATGCGGGGCGGACGCGGATAACAGTCGTGGGGATGCTGGGTGGATGCGGATAACAGTCGTGGGGATGCGGGGCGGACGCGGATAACAGTCGTGGGGATGCTGGGTGGATGCGGATAACAGTCGTGGGGATGCGGGGCGGACGCGGATAACAGTCGTGGGGATGCTGGGTGGATGCGGATAACAGTCGTGGGGATGCGGGGCGGACGCGGATAACAGTCGTGGGGATGCTGGGTGGATGCGGATAACAGTCGTGGGGATGCGGGGCGGACGTGGATAACAGTCGTGGGGATGCGGGGCGGACGCGGATAACAGTCGTGGTGATGCGGGGCGGACGCGGATAACAGTCGTGGGGATGCGGGGCGGACGCGGATAACAGTCGTGGGGATGCTGGGTGGATGCGGATAACGTTTTGTTTATCCTGGCAGGGCTCTAAAGTAAAGCCATCATTACTTCCGACATGACATTTCAGTGCTAGACTCTAAATCACGACATCGCCAACGAAACTCAATTTGTCGTGATATATCGATTTGAATGGCTGGCTGTGATTCAGGGGCGGATCTAGGGGAGGGCGAGGAGGGCGACCGTTCAGGGCCCAGTGGTCCGGGAGGCCCAGCGCCATGGATTTAAAAAAAATTAATTAATTAATTATACTTTTCAAACTAATTTATAATTCATATTCCTATTTTCAGTGCAGCTATGACCTCCCGTGACCGTTTAGCAAGTTAAGATTTCAGTGAAATAATAGAAGACTTCAGCCGGGAACAGGGGCGAATATACATTTTTTTCGGGGGGTGCTGACTATCCTGGAAAATTGTGAGTATTTTCAGGGGATTGTCACCGCAAAAAAACCAGAAATATCAACCAATATCTTAGAGCATATAACTTTGTGTAACTATTTTAGTTAAGATTCAAAGTTTAAAAAGTTGTAAAATGCAAGACAACACACAAATAAAATGTTATACTTAATGGATTTTCTATTATGGCCTCTGGAGTATGAATGGCAAATATCTAAATATTTGTCAATTTACTAAGCAGGAAGTTTTTTTGTTTTTTTTACAAATCGATAATTTATTTCTTAAAAGTACCTTACTGTGGAATTCACAGTTTTGCCTCACAAGGCTGAGTGTACCCCATTCCAGCCCTCAGACCAGAAATAAAATTTCTTGGCAGAGCCGAGAATCGAATTCGGACTTCCGGGGCGGCAGCCAAGAATGCTAGCCACTACACCACGAGTTAGTCCAATTTCAATCTTAATATTGTTTATAACTTAGCCAATAAGTTAAGATTAGGGCACAACCAAATTTACAATTATGTTATGCTGTTACCAAAGCAACATTTTCTTAATTTTTATTGGCTTTATTCGGGGGGGAGGGGGTTGGAGCCCCCTCAGAACCCCCCTTATATACGCCCCTGGCCGGGAAAGAGGTCGCTAAATAATATTTTAATATTTCATAGTTAACATAATCTTCTTCAAGGGTACCGTACTTTAAGGTTTATTTCATATTATTAAAAAAAATGAACTGTAGTGTATTCAAAATATTGTAACTAGTTTTTATTTTATTATTATTAGCAAACTATTTTCCATTTGATTTGATATTTTTTTAAATTTCCTAATGTTGTGGGCCCCACCTTATCATATCACCCAGGGCCCCGGAGGCCTGGATCCGCCACTGCTGTGATTGTCTGGTTACAGTGATTTTCCTTCTAACCGCTAGATAACTCTCGGGTAACACTGAAACGTCAAGTCGGAAGTAATGATGGCTTTACTATAGGTACCGGTACTTCTCACAAAATAATGACTTACCTGCTTGTCACAGATATCGCTCGGACTGGTCGCACCGTCTACACTGCTCACTCTACCGTTGCTCTCTTCTACCTAATGTCTGAACGACTGAAAATTATCTTATCTTATCTCGGTAAAGTAGATCAAATAGCCCGCGAAATGGGCGTGACGTCTGTCATAGCAGTCACAAAATACACTGCACCAAAGAAGATAGGTACACTGGACCCAGCACTGGACCTGGGCAGTGGCCATGCTCACAGGCATTACGTCACGCACAGAGGAACTAGCCTGAGTGACTGTGCACATTCTTCTGTGTAATGAATGCAGCAGTCATCTTCAACCAAGGTTAGATTTGATAGAACCCATGTTTCATGTCTTACGCAACCAGTGCTGCTAATTGAGCGACTTTGTTGTTACATCTTGCGACTGTTTCGTAAGTCTGAACATTTTGGAATTTAGTTATTTGTTACTCTTCAGTCGGTCAACACGAATTTGCCCATTCCATCTCTAGCGGCTTCGATGGCGTAGTCGGTAGCATGCTGCGTTTCTATGCCCAAGATAGCGGGGTCAAACCCGGCCGAAGCCGTCGGAATTTTTAAAGAGCGTTAAAAATCCCTCAATATGCCTTCCTTTGGAGGGGAAGTAAAGCTGGCGGTCCCATGTCATAGATTTATGGCATGTTAAAAAACCTTCCTCTAATTACACCTGTGTGAAGCTAAATTGGATAGGTTAAGAATGTAAACAACGCTCTTAGGTTTCTACGTTCGTTGTCATGAGCCGACTGCGGTGTCGTCTAGTAGCTAAGATCTGAACTTGGCCTAGTAGTCGTTGACGGTGGCGCTTGGCGGCAAAAGTACGAACTATTTGAAAAATTCTAAGTTTCAGTATGTACTTAAATTAAAAAAACAGATAAAACACACTAATACAGTCATCACAATTAACACCGGTTATCAGACAGATTCTACACACACCCAAAGTACACGGGGCTACATGACCGCGTTGTCGCAGCCCCTAAACTTAAGAACCAAACATTCCATCTCTCATCCCGACGCGCAGGTCGCCCACGGGCGTCAACTAGAAAGACCTGCCTCTCAGGAGGCCATACGACAAAGAAAGAAAGAAAGAAAGAAAGAGTCGGTCAACACGAATTGACCAATGACTGAGCGGGGTACAATGTATATAATACCGGTATGTAAGAAGGTCCTGGAAAAAGAATACTGTACATGTAACTTACAGTTTTAGTTTATGATCACTATTATAATTCGACAATGTTTAGGATTACGCGTTTCAACCTTCAAGCGGTCATCATCGGATCCCGATCACTGTGTTGAGGTTTTAATTTATACAGTAACTAGTGGACCCGGTAGACGTTATCCTGCCCGAATAGAGCAGGTTCAGCAAACTATATTAAGTGACATTTGACATTGCTTTTTAAAGATGAAACTCAAATCATTTCCATCGAAGCCTACGTCAAATACTAATAATTCGACATCACCACCACCTATGGTACAAACACATAACTATGAATTATTCTCAGAAAGTCGATTATTCATGAACTTCTCCTAAAAAAAACACTGCCAATGGAAGTGGATTGGGAGAATTAGTGGGGAAAGAAGACCCTGTTGAGCTGAGACTTCAGTTTTCACTAAAGCTAGTTTTTTGTTTTGTTGAATGTATCTTGTGGTTCTAAAACATGTTCTTCCTACATTTTGGTCGCTATGCCACCTACGAGGTCCAATTGTGAATCTAAACCATACAGGGATCCATTCAAGCATACATAAAAATATTCATCAAAATCGGTCATGCCGTTTAGGAGGAGTTCAGTGATATACACATGGACAGAAGAATTATAATATATTAACTTATATAAATAAGATATACAGATATATCTTCCGCCAGCCAACCAAAGTCGGTCCACAGATTGCGTGGAGGTAGACCGTAACAGAGTACATTAATTAATGTTAAATTCACCAGCAAATCAAGTCTTTTTCACAGAAGATGCTGAAAATCTTCTCCTTCAGCTGACAGACAGTAACTTTGGAAGTTACATCGTTACATTATGTAGCTACTCCAATACCACCTGCGTGTTTACTGAAATCGAAGCACGGACCTAAGCCCGCTTGATGTTTAGTTGTGGAGTCATTTAAAATACGAAGTGTACAGATAAGAGAATTACAACGTGTAAACGCAAATTTATCTATTTGAAAATTGATCGTCTGCAGTCCTTACCTGAATCACAGATAACACGCACTAATACAGCCATAACAATTAACACCGGTTATCAGACAAATTCTACACACACCCACAGTACAAGGGGCTACATGACCGCGATGTCGCAGCCCCTAAACTAAGGAACCAACCAACCAAGTGTATAATTTTAAACCTTAACACAGTGATCGACATCTGAAGATGACCGCTTGAAGGTTGAGACACGTAATCCTAAAAATTGTCCCATTATAATAGTGATCATAAACTAATACATGTAATTTCTTTCCAGGAGTATTATTTACATATTACAGTACTGTATATACTGTACCCATGTGAGTAATCTCGATGGAAAATATGCTTCCGCCTCCAGCTAGCGTCAGTTCTCAGGCGTGTACCGTTCCCCCATTGAGCAGTTGCATATTTTGGATTTGAGACTAAAAGGTATCAACTCTACAATGATAAGGCACAACTCTATTCTAAGACTTTAATTCAGTACTAAAATCATGGCTTCAAACATATAAAAACAATCCCAACAAACATAGAACAAAATCAAACAAAAATTACTTCCACAATCCACTGATATTAACATAATATTATCATAATAAACTCATATCATAACTCAAGCCTTTACCCTTATATTGACTTCACACTTCACTCTAGTGCGCTGATGCACATACAACTTTCATAAACAAAAATGTACTTTTACTCTTCTGTCAACTAATGTGACTTCTTTACTTTCACAAAATTACTGGTTCCTTAAACCTCGTCTTACTTTGACAATTATGTGTACCGTGGGTGTTTGGTCTCTCTCTTCCCACCAAATGCTTTACATGCATTAGCCTATTCAGGTGTTGCACAACAATCTACGTGCAACTCCATAATTATGTAAAGCTACCCCTAAACTTCCCTCCTTTTATAGTTCCACTGCATGCCGTTGTGATATCATCTTAAAAACTTTCGTTATCGCTGTGTCGGATGGTATTATTAAGCTACCCTTGCGAGCGTAGCCTGTGGCGTCAAGTAACCAACTTTTGAAATACGTGTCAGTGACAGTAAAATGCAACTTCCAACCATTCGTTACATTGCTAAAATCTCAAACCATCAGGGTGATCTATAATTACCAATGTGTTCTTAAACCACATGACTTCATTACTCAATATAACAATGTTTCCTTTCACATTACTACTAGGGTCTAAAATCTGCCCTTTGTTAAGCCTTAACTTTCACGGTTCGTTTGACAGCTTATCCCCCTTCAGAGCGGCTGGTATACAATGGAGTGGAGTGAGGTTACCGCAGTAAACCGTCCCCCGCCTTCCTGTCTCATGGCTTATATCTCCCCAAGCAGCAGTACGATTTTAAAGACAATACCGTGGTCACAATGACGCACATATCCCAATGGATTTAAACTGAATATTATGCAATAGGTTCTGGACGAGCTTAAATATTTATTCCTAACCTTAGGATATTAATAACGGCCTCAACAGGTCAGTTCCATATGTGAAGGCACGAGATTCATAAAAACATTGGTCTAGTGGGTAGCCGGTATCTTAATAAATGCTACGGTCAGTCCCATGCTGCCGTCCATAAGATTCGCTTCACAAGAGCCGAATCACTCAATAATAAGTTCCCGGGCGATCAGGTCTGGTGCAGAGGTGTCCAATGTTCTCCTCTCACCTACCACAGGATTCGAACCCGGAACATTCCATCATCAGAGTTAGGGTCCAATCCCTAAATGCACTCTGGCACAAAGCACATATCTCAGTATGCCCACGGCCATACGAGATTTCATACGTCGAATAGATTACCTGGCTCCATGACCTAATGCTACGATCGTCGTCCTGTAATTATTAAGAGAAATCTACCAATTACTCTATAAGCTTTTACACAAGCTGCAAATTCAATTCACTAGAAAGCTCTTCCATTTCCTTGCATAATTATATTCCCATTAATACAATATATTCTGATATTAAACTCTTTTCTCATCCCTTAATGTGATCTTACTGCTTGGATCGATAAATATTCCAATTAGCGTAAATATTTCTTGCTTACAACATTTTACCTGATGTATTCATTCATACCATTTATTATTTATTATTATTATTATCTTATTATTCTTACTGACATAAATTACCATAATCCGACACAACATAACCATCTTACAAATCGAACATCCGTGTTCGTGACGTTAAATTTACATAACTGATTTGCCATTTTATTAATAGTGGTAACGATTAATCCACTCACTGATGTATAACAACATCTCAGCTCCACTAAAATCAACACAACAATAATTAAACCTGGAGGGTCTATTTCCTAATACTGATTCTTACTGGCGTATATTTTATAATTCTGAAATCACATTACATGCAGTGGGCTATACTTCTAAATAATCATAATTTGCGGGGTACTCACATATCTTGGCTTACCCTGGTGGCTCCAACCACCTATATCCTTCCGGGTCGCCTGCCATTTGCAGAGTTAGCGCGACATTTGCATATTGAATATACACATTTTATGATACATTTCTTTCACCAACCACACGGCACTTTTCATTTCTATGATGAAGCTATTGCTTCCAAAACACATGACACTTTATAACACTTATTATACCATTAATTTAAAAGATATTTCACATATGATTTCTTTATAACACACGTCACTTTTTACAATTTTCATTGGTTGAAATTCCCTGGCAAAATATCAGAATTGCAGGTATTTGACGGCATCTTCCATGCTCCTACCAACTCCTGATTGAACGTCTGGTTCATCTGCCTACGGATTCGCCAACAGTCTATCAATTATCCTACGATAAACTTCCTGCTGTGCATAAATATGCTTACTTCGTCCTGAGCGTTACTATTTGGTATTCTTAAGACATTACCAAATGCTTCATAAAGTTTCTCCCAGCGCAGTCCGGCGTAATAAGACATGTATAACCAATCAATATATTATACACTGCGCTTAACATTGTATATAGTTTTTACACAGATTATTACTTTCAATAGTTCTGCAACTTATATCACACGGTACTTCCTATGTGAACACAAACCATTGCTCGTACTGCCACCTATACACATGCAGCACGACTGTCCTTAATAAAAGCCTTCTAAAAGTGTTACTGCACGGCTTCCCAAGTTGAAGTCCGGGCCTCCTTCCTTGACTTCGGTAATACGCATTTCACACAATAATGTTCGTTGATTACCGTACTTATTATTACTTTATGACCATGCATGATTATCTTATCACTTGGTGCATTATACTGAACGGCGTATATAATGATTAACACTAAAGTGTTCAAGTCTTAGTGTAAGCGTCCTTTCCTGAGCCAGAGCGACATACGTTCCGCGCTCGAGTCTGTTCCAAAACTGACAACAACTCTGCTCTGCCAAGGGTCTACATCCTTATATTGGTTTCACACAAAAAAGTAGACCTAGAATTCCCGCGCTATATCAACTCCTCTCCCAGCATGATTCTGGTCTCAAAACAATGCTCATCGGGTTCCTTTCTCTTCACTGGTCCCAGAACTATCCGCGTGCTGAAGGATCGATCGGCCAATTAATTAATATTAATTGCTTTTGCCATGGCGTGGGGACGCGGATTCCAGTGGAAATCACCGGTGACATGGTCAAACCCTGCCGCGAACATCCATAGTCCTTTGTTCTTACGCACTCCATTAAATATGCCTTGATTTCGCAGTTTAATTGCTCTAAAATTAGCCTCCTGGCTAAAGATTCACCTGTGTGCAACTCTGTCACTGCGTTGCTCCAATCACGAGTAATCAATGATTTTCCTTGGGATCTCTCCCCTCCCTTCTTGGTTCCATTCTCAAACGGGGAAGAACTGGGTCATTATTCATCCCCCCGACCCCTTGCAGACGACTTCAGTAGGTCAGCGAGATTGACAGGGTTCCATGGGTCTCCTCCCACAATTCTGGGGCTATTAGTAAACTGTCAAACTCTCTACTTCTGTGTTTCAAGTCCAGCATAGCCTACTCCATGTAGTCCACTAATGCTGTATTCCGCTCATTTTCCCTGCATTATTTCACTAAATAATGCCAGTATCAACTGATATCACACCAGTGATTAAACATATACTTTCCTCCAGGGGTTTTTACAACGAAACTCCCTCAGCAGATCTCGGGTTCGTTCCCTGGTGGAACCTTCCTTCTGAGCTCAACTTATCTCCGAGATCCACGTTCGATATCAGTCAGCATGACCCCCTCGGGTTCAATACATTGTACCCCACCAAGTAGCTTGCCACGGTGGGTGAGTGGATATCGTGTCGGTCTACTAACCCCAAGATTGCAGGTTCGCTCCTAGTCGTGGTACAGGCCGGACGTTTGTTTTAGACGAGTGAAAAATCTTAATGGAAGCCTGGAGGCGAGTTACTACAGTACCTGTGTTGTTATCAGCTGCCCCAAGCGGTCCGATGATTGACGAAGCCGTTTCACACCACAGCTAGGAGTACAGTCATTGGCATATATAATATCTGTTCGTAACTACGTAACGTGTACTTCTGCGACACACAATACTTCGATGTGGACTGTACTGTCTGCTCAAGTCTGGAATTCCATTACATCAGATCGGTGGTGACAAGTGTGAAGCGATAGGGTGAGAGAGTGAGTGTGTGTAGGCTCTCCCGCAGGATTCAAGGTCAAGGGCAATCGTCTAAAACAAACGTCCGGCCTGTAAGTGGTTTTTGAAAGGCGGCAAAAAAAACGATGCTCATGTCATACGATGTTGGCATGTCAAAGAACCCATTTGAATTCAGTAGGCCGAGTTCGTAATGACAAAATTAATCTCGGGAGTTTCCGCCAACACAAAGTTCCTCATTTCTCTACTAGAAAGCGCTATAATGTTCAAGGAGCTTAGATATCTAACCTCCTTGACTTTCATAGTCAAGGAACAACGAAATTCGACATGCAAGCTACCCTCGGGGTGACAAATAACAAACCTAGCACCTGGCACCCGAGGCCATACGTTATTATTATTATTATTATTATATACCCCACCAATTTATTAAACACATTCGTGATGACTGAATGAAGAGTTAACAAGATGTTCAGTAAAGAACATATAGCCTACTTTCTCCTAAATGCATGGGTATTGTTATAACTCTTTGTCCTTTTCAAGGAGAATGATTGAATGTTGGTTGTAGTAGCTTGTTGAAATACAACGTGTTATAGGGATATTAAACATGAATATGAGGTGCCCTTTGCTAGTGCTACCTCTGTACCAAATTTCGTTCAATTCGGTTTCACCGTGTTTGAATTGATAGGGGGAATCGATTTGCACACATACTTGGCCACCATCTGCAAACTATTGGGCTGATGTTCTTGCAGTTTGGTCAGAATATGTTTCCCACATAGAGATATGGTGTTGCAAAATTTGGTAGAGACTAGATTATTAGGTTGGTCGTAATTACATTTTAGCTTTTAACATTTGGGTGGCCGCGATTACGTTTCCGTCAAGATAGCGGTGATATAAAACATGACACTGAGGTGCCCTTTGCTAGTGCTACCTCTGTAGCAAATTTCGTTCATTCGGTTCCACCGTGTTCGAATTAATAGGGGGAATCAATTTTGATATAAAGATGGCCGCCATCCGCAAACTATTAGTCTAATGACCTATTAGATTGGCCAATGGATGCTCCCTCCATAAAGGTATGTTGTTGCAAAGTTTGGTAGAGATCGGATGGTTATGTTAGTCGTAATTTGATTTAAGCTTTAAACATTTGTGTGGCCGCCATTACGTTTCTGTCAATATGGCGGCGATATTAATCATGACACTGAGATGCCCTTTGCTAGTGCTATCTCTGTACCAAATCTCGTTCCATTCGGTTTCACCGTGTTTGAATTAATAGGGGGAATCGATTCTGACACAAAGATGGCCGCCATCCGCAAACTATTAGGCGAATGACCTATTAGATTGGTGAAAAGATGCTCCCTCCATAAAGGTATGTAGTTGCAAAATTTGGTAGAGATCGGATGATTACGTTAATCGTAATTTGATTTAAGCTTTGAACATTCGTGTGGCCGCCATTACGTTTCAGTCAAGATGGCGGCGATATAAAACATGACACTGAGGTGCCCTTTGGTAGTGCTACCTCTGTACCAAATTTCGTTCCATTCGGTTCCACCGTGTTTGAATTAATAGGGGGAATCAATTTTGACATAAAGATGGCCGCCATCCGCACACTATTAGGCTAATAACCTATTAGATTGGTCAAAGGATTCTCCCTCCATAAAGGTATGTTGTTGCAAAGTTTGGTAGAGATCGGATGGTTATGTTAGTCGTAATTTAACTTAAGCTTTGAACATTTGTGTGGCCGCCATTACGTTTCCGTCAATATGGCGGCGATATAAAACATGACACTGAGATGTTCTTTGCTAGTGCTACCTAAGTACCAAATTTCGTTCCATTCGGTTTCACCGTGTTTGAATTAATAGGGGGAATTGATTTTCACACAAAGATGGCCGCCATCCGCAAACTATTCGGCTAATGACCTATTCATTTGAACAAAGGATGCTTCCTCTATAAGGGTATGTTGTTGCAAAATTTGGTTGAGATCGGATGATTAGGTTAATCGTAATTTGATTTAAGCTTTGAACATTTGTGTGGCCGCCATTACGTTTCCGTCAAGATGGCGGCGATATAAAACATGACACTGAGGTGCCTTTTGTTAGTACTACCTCTGTACCAAATTTCGTTCCATTCGGTTGCACCGTGTTTGAATTAATAGGGGGAATCGATTTTTACACAAAGATGGCCGCCATCCGCAAACTCTTAGGCTGATGACCTACCAGATTGGTCAAAGGATGCTCCCTCCATAAAGGTATGTAGCTGCAAAATTTGGTAGAGATCGGATGATTAGGTTAATCGTAATTTGATTTAAGCTTTGAACATTCGTGTGGCCGCCATTACGTTTCAGTCAAGATGGCGGCGATATAAAACATGACACTGAGGTGCCCTTTGCTAGTGTTACCTCTGTACCAAATTTCGTTCCATTCGGTTCCACCGTGTTCGAATTAATAGGGGAATCAATTTTGACATAAAGATGGCCGCCATCCGCAAACTATTAGGCTAATAACCTATTAGATTGGTCAAAGGATGCTCCCTCCATAAAGGTATGTTGTTGCAAAGTTTGGTAGAGATCGGATGGTTATGTTAGTCGTAATTTAACTTAAGCGTTGAACATTTGTGTGGCCGCCATTACGTTTTTGTCAATATGGCGGCGATATAAAACATGACACTGAGATGCCCTTTGCTAGTGCTACCTCTGTACCAAATTTCGTTCCATTCGGTTTCACCGTGTTTGAATTAATAGGGGGAATTGATTTTCACACAAAGATGGCCGCAATCCGCAAACTATTTCGCTGATGACCTATTGGTTTGGTCAAAGGATGCTCCCCCCACAAAGGTATGTTGTTGCAAGATTTGGTAGAGATCGGATGATTAGGTTAGTCGTAATTTGATTTAAGCTTTGAACATTTGTGTGGCCGCCATTACGTTTCCGTCAAGATGGCGCCGATATAAAACATGACACTGAGGTGCCTTTTGTTAGTACTACCTCTGTACCAAATTTCGTTCCATTCGGTTGCACCGTGTTCGAATTAATAGTGGGAATCGATTTTCACACAAAGATGGCCGCTATCCGCAAACTATTACGTTGATGACCTATTGGTTTGGTCAAAGGATGCTCCCCACATAAAGGTATGTTGTTGCAAAATTTGGTAGAGATCGGATGATTAAGTTAGTCGTAATTTGATTTTACGTTTTGAACGTTTGAGTGGCCGCCATTCAATTTTAGTAAAGATGGCGGCGATATAAAACATGACACTGAGGTGTCCTTTGCTAGTGCTACCTTTGTACCATATTTCGTTCAATTCGCATTCACCGTGTTCGAATTGATAGGGGGGACAGACATTCAGAGTACACACACTCACACACACACAGACACACACACACACACACACAGACTCACACACACATACACACACACACAGACTCACACACAGACAGACACGCTTTTTTCGCCCTGTGTTGATCTCATAAGTCTACTTTCATTTTTTGCAAAAATCGAAAGTAGGCTAAAAACAAGATGTTCAGTAAAGAACATATAGCCTACTTTCTCCTAAATGTATGAGTATAGTTATAACTCGTTGTTATTATCAAAGAGTATAATAGAACTATTCTTTGTTGAAGACCTTAGAAACGATTTACCTCTACCAAACGCCACAACCTAGAAACTGCTACCATCATTGAAGAAAGAAAGAAAGATAAGAAGTATATCAAGAATGTTATGGATCTGGAGACATAATCGACCGGACTGGCTGCGTGGCTCAGCGGTAACGTTCTCGCTTGCTGGGCCCTAGGTTGCAGGTTCGTATCCTGGCGTAGTCATCTAGCATTTGAGGGTGCACAAATGCGAGGGAGCCGTGTCAGTACATTTACTGGCACGTTAAAGATCCCCTTCGGGCCAAAATTTCGGCACCCCGGTGTCTCTAAAATCAGCAGTAGTTAAAAGGGATGTAAAACCAATAACATTATTATTTATTTATTTATTCGTTAATTCCCCATAAGGAGAGCGTTACAACACAATCAATTTTCATGTTTCATTCTGGACCTTTCTTCTTTTTTTCCAAAAACCTCTCATATAGACACTATGTTTCCTCTTTCTCTCTTCTGTCCACCTCTTTGCTGGTTGTCTCTCTTTGGGAGTTTGCTCAAACTTCTGTAGTCTAAGTTTTTCTCTGTATTTGCTCCTGTCTGCGATGTCTTCTGTAGAGATGTTTAGTTTCTTAAGGTCTTCCACGGTTTCCTTTACCCAATTGGATTTTAGTGTGCTATTCGTAACTATGTTAAAAATTTTCTTGGTCAGTCTGTCTTCGGTCATCCTATGTATATGTCCATAAAATTTTGCCCTTCTTTTCCTTATGTTGTTTGTAATCGTCTCTGTCTGTTTGTACAGTTCTATTGTCGGTCTCTTCATCCATATTCCCTCTTTCTGAACTGGCCCGTAGATCTTTCTGAGAATTTTTCTCTCTTGTTTTTCTAATTCCTTGATTTTTGTTCGCCCCTTGATTGCTGTCGTTTCTGAAGCGTATAAGGCCTCTGGTAAGACTACTGTACGGTAGTGTCGTAATTTGGCATTGATGGAAATACTTTTTTTTATTGTAGTGGTTCCATGTAAGTCGGTATGCTTTCTGCAATTTAGCGATCCTGTCTTCATTGGATGCCAAGTTCAGTCCTGTTTTCTGTAAAATCTCTCCTAGATATTTGAAACTTTCCACTTGTGTTATTTTTCCATACTTGGTTTCCAGTGGGTGCTTGTCTGTAGATTTTGTGTCCATGAACTGTGTTTTTTCGTATGAGATTTGTAACCCTGTTTTGGCAGAGATTTCATGTAGCGTCTCTAGAGCTTCTTTGGCTTCTTTTCTGTTATTTGTTATAATCGCTACATCATCGGCAAAGGCCAGACACTTAATGTTGACTGTCCTTTTCTGGTGTTTTGCCATTTTTATGCCTTTGACTCCTTTTTCCCATGTCTTGATTATTTTATCCAAAACTGAGTTGAATAGAATGGGTGATAAACCATCACCTTGTCGCACTCCTGTATTAATTTTGAAGGGTTCCGAGATCTCTCCCATGAATTTAACTTTGGATATTGTATTTGTTAATGTTTCTTGGATTAGTTTTCTGGACTTATTGTCGACCTTCATTTCTTCTAATGTGTTAAAAAGTGTTTCTCTATCTATGGAGTCGTACGCTTTTTTGTAGTCGACGAATGTGATTGTTGTGTTCCTGGTTTTTCTCGTTGCTAGTATTGTTCTCAGGCACCAAATCTGCTCACTGCACGATCTTCCCTTCCTGAACCCTCCTTGGTATTCTCCTATCTGTGGATCTATCTGAGGCTCTATCCGTTTTAACAGGGCTTTGGAGAAAATTTTGTATGCGACGGGTAATAGTGAAATCCCTCTATAATTATTAGGGTTCGTTTTGTCTCCCTTCTTGTGAAGGGGGTGTATTAGAGCTGACTTCCATTCTTCTGGTACCTTCCCTGTTTCCCAGATGTTTTCGATGATTTTGTGTATTTTTGGTGTAACATTTTCGTGGTCTAATTTCCAGATTTCCGAAATCAATCCGTCTTCACCAGGCGCTCTATTGTTCTTTAGTGATTTTATTATTTCCACGATTTCTTCAAGTGTTGGAGGTTTGGAATCAATGTTAGGTTCTGGCTTTTCGAACTGTAATCTGTGTGTTGGTTTATCACAGTTAAGCAGCGAGTCAAAATATTGTGCCAGTATCGTACAGTTCCTTTTCGGGTTTGTCTCCAGTGTTCCGTCTTGTCTTTTGAAGCATAAGCTCGGTGGTCGATATCCTGTCATATTCTCTCTGAATGTTCTATAGAAGTTTCGTGTGTTATTTTTGGTAAAATCCTCTTCTATCTCCTTGAGTCTGTTGTTATCGTAGTTTCTTTTTTCTCTGCGGATTATTCTCGAGGAGTCTTTTTGTATCTTGTTGAATTCTTCCCATTTTTCGGGTGTTCTATGGCTGTTAAATTTTTTCCAGGCTTGTATTCTATCCTCTATGGCTCTGTCACATGTCACGTTCCACCATCTGTGCTTCCTTTTCCTCGGGGGCTGCCCCATTTTTATCAGTTCTTTCATGTTTTCGGACATGTCCGTCCAGTCGTTACTCTCAATTTTCTTAAGTCCTTGTGTTATTTCTTTCTTGTTTAATTGTAAATACTCTGGGTCTGTTCTGAAAATTCTGGTTGTTCTCTTAGTTTGTCTGTTTGGTATAAACTTAGCCTTGATTTGCAGTAAATGATGATCAGATTCGAAAAAACCTTTTCTCGTTCGTATATTCATAACTTCTCTGGTGTTTTTTGTAGATATCGCAACGTGGTCTATCTGAAATTCTCCGAGGGCGCTGTTTGGAGATTTCCAAATCCATAGTTTCTTGTAGGGTTTCTGGAATTGTGTTGACATGATTTTGAGGTCAAAATTCCTACAGAAGTTTATCAAATTCTCTCCATTCTTGTTTGTCCTCTGGTGCGCTGTATGTTTTCCTGTTGTTTATTATTATTATTATTATTATTATTATTATTATTATTATTATTATTACATATACGACCTGCCGTGGGCAACATCCAACTTTGAGTTGAGGCATGTCTTTACACGTCTGGTTGTGCATGGCTTTCACAACCCTAATTGAATTAACAATTCTTTCCATGACCCTACAGAGACGTGTGTATACGAACTATGTGGATATTTTCGATTGCTATTTGCCTGAAATAAAAGTAGTAATTAATAACCTGAAGTAACACCATCGGCTTGAATTCAGTTACTATGTGAAATCGTTTTTTTCTTTACTTCAAATAACATTTTCAAGTAACGCAAAATAGGCTGTTACAAACCCTTAAAAATAAAAAAGTAAAAATGTATCGCAGTATCATCTTGTCATTCTTCAAATTCGATGCGCATAGAATGCCAATGGTATAGTAATCAATGGATCCCCACGTAGACTAGTCGTGACATCTAGTGGTGAAATATCGAACAATATAATCCTAACAGAGCGAGTGCATTCTAGCGGCCAGAAGAAGAATCTTTTCAATAAAATCTGGAAGTTAATAAGTAGGTCGTCGTGCAGTTACCTTTTTGGCAGCTAGATGTCTCGAGTAAATCTGCTGGCGAATTATGTTTTAATTAAATATATATTTTACACCATAATATGCACAATATAACGCTTAATTTTAAAACATCTGAGTCATTACAAAACAATAAACATATAACATTTCAAGCATAAAACCTAGCTCTGATCGGGTTTGAACCATAGGCATTAGAGCGATAGGCTAACGCTCTACCACTGAGCAAATTGTGTTAACGAATATCGTTCTATATAAAATGACTTACATAGAACTTGTTAGCAAATAATGATTTATACTAAACGATTTCATCACTGGAGTATATTATTTATATATAAAGCATTTCATACAAAGTTTATTTATTTTGTATAAGTACGCTATATTGCATGCAATACTCAAATTAGTGAAATATAAGCCAGGCACAAGATATCCGCTGCCATCTTGTCTTATTACTGAATCAGCTCAGCTTTTTAAAATCACGTCTGCACTATAGTATTACAAAATAAACTTTTAATTTCTAACGTGCCTCTTCCTTTAGAACAGTTAAAACGATTCTCGGCTGGATAATCTGAACTGGTGGGTCCCATGATATGGATTATAAAGTTTGCATAATTCGCACGGCCGCCATCCTGAAATGGTATGGCGGACGACCTTGTAGTTTGGTCACAAGACGCATCCTATACGAAGGTATGTTGTTACCAAATTTGGTAGAGATCGGATGATTTGGTTAGTCGTTATTTGATTTTACGTTTTGAACGTTTGAGTGGCCACCATTCAGTTTTAGTAAAGATGGCGGCGATATAAAACATGACACTGAGGTGTCCTTTGCTAGTGCTACCTTTGTACCAAATTTCGTTCAATTCGCATTCACCGTGTTCGAATTGATAGGGGGGGACAGACATTCAGAGTACACACACTCACACACACACAGACACACACACACACACAGACTCACACACACACACACATACACACACACACACACAGACTCACACACACACACATACACACACACAGACACACACACTTTTTTCGCCCTGTGTTGATCTCATAAGTCTACTTTCATTTTTTGCAAAAATCGAAAGTAGGCTAATAACAGTTTGTTTTGGCAACACTGAATAAATGGCTTCAAAACTTTACATTTTGGAATTTTGGCTAAAACGTTGTATTTATCCCGGATGAGGTGTATAATAAGCAAATTTATCTTCTGTTTGATTTTTGTCTGTCTCTCTGTTAGTTTATCTGTTTGCTATGGATTGGCGCCAAAACTACTGAAGTGATGGCAGGACTATCCGTATGTAAGTAGAAGACACTCCTAAAATAAAACTACGGTGATAAAAGTGCTACTAAGTGGATTCGGTGGCGTAGTTGGGAGCATGCTGGGTTTCTATGCCCAAGATCGCGGGTTCAAACTCGGCCTAAGTCGTCAGATGTTTTAAGAGCGTTAAAAATCCCTCAGTATGCCTTCCTTCGTAGGGGAAGTAAAGCCGATGGTCCCAGGTCGTATATTTATGGTACTGTATGTAAAAGAACCTTCCACTAATTACACTTGTGTGAAGCTAAATTATAGGTTAGATTTGACTAACGCTCTTAGGTTCCAACGTTCGTCACCAGGATCCTACTTCAGTGCCATCTAGTAACCAAGTTCATGGTTGACGGTGGTGTTTGGTAGCAAAAGTAGGAACTACTTGAAAATTGAATGTCTGCAGTCCTTACTTGAATTAAAAACAGATAACGCAAACTAATACAGCCATCACAATTAATACTGGTTATCAGACAGATTCTACACACACCCAAAGTACACGGGGCTACATGATCACATTGTCGCCAGCCCCTAAACTGAGGAACCAACCGAAGTGCTACGAAATAAGTGTATAGACAAATAATTTTAACGGGGTCAAGATTAGTGTCAGACTGAGTGCTACGAGTAGAATTAGAGACGAAAATCACATACTTAGGAAGTAAACTATGGATAGTAGGTATTAGTTTTAAGTCAGAACATTATGACTATCTTAGTGACAAAATTAACTATCTCACGTGACTAGCTCACCATAGGAGATATAATCAACGAGCTCCCCCTTTCGAGTGAGCCTTTCCCCTTCTAGGGACACTACAGGCTTTATTCATTCATTCATTCATTCACTTACTATTCATGTAATGCAAAGGGGTGACGCGGTTAATAAGAGGGAGCCTATAATTTCGCCAGTGAGGAAATTGAGCAATTCGCATCCCCCTCTTGGCTTGCAGATGATTAGGCTCAGTTATGATTTCGTGGAATGAGCTCGAGACGGCTGCAACAGTGTCTTTCACTGGAAACATTATACACTAAAAGCCATCAACTTTCATCCACGACAGGATATGTAACGTTATAAATAAATACTATTTATCAGGAAAGTAAATACAAGCTTCAACATAAAAGAAAAACAAGTAGTTCCGTGACAAACTACAGAGCTTAATTTTCTTAAAAATTATAGACACCATACATCAACAGTTGGCAGACTTGGTGACTCTGTATATATCCTTATTTCCATCTCTACACAATGCACATGCAAAATTTGGCTGAGGTTCAATAGATAGTATGCACGTTACATTCCTACATGTATTAAAATATGGAAGTTGCATGCATTTAACGATTGGACCTATCAGCAGGCATAGAATCAAGTTGGCAACACTGTCATGTATGGGCTCCTGTAAATTACTTTGATGTAATATGATCCACATGTGTGCCAATTTTGCAGCAGTTCCATATGCATACCTTTCGAGATATCCAATATAGAGCTCAGATTTCACTTGCGAATTTTCAGCAGGTAATAGCACTGATGTCATATTCAAATATGACCGTGAGATATTTAGGTATGTATCTCTATTCATACCAAATTTGGTTTAGATAGCTGCAGCCAATTAGGAGTTGATATGGAGGGAAACACACAGACAGACAGTTGGACGGACAGAAAGACAGACATACAGACGGATGGACATACAGACACAGATTTTCACGTATCGAAACTTTCATCAACTGTACTAGACGTTATCAGAAAAGGAATCCGTTGACATTGAATATAGATTAAGGTATTAGAAAGTCATTTTTGAAAACTTTTGTCTGGAGCGTGGCACTCTATGGAAGTGAAACTTGGACAGTTGGAGCAGCAGAGAAGAGGAGAATTGAAGCGTTTGAAATGTGGTGTTACAGGAGAATGATGAAGATCAGATGGGTAGATAGGGTTACAAATGAAGAGGTATTAAGACGATTGGGAGAGGAGAGGTGTGTCTGATGACTGCTAAAGAAGAGAAGAGAGAGGTTGGTAGTACACATACTAAGACACCCAGGAATAACAAAGTTAGTTATGGAAGGAAGGGTCGAGGATAAGAACTGTAGGGGGTAAACCAAGGATAGAATATGTTAAACCGATTGCCTCGGTTGATGGGTGTGGTAGCAATGTAGAGATGAAACGATTAGCTCAGGTCAGGGAAGCATTGAAGGCTGCATCAAACCAGTCAAAAGACTGAGGACTCAAACAACAACAACACCAGACGTACAGACACAGCAACGTCTTCACTCGCCTGTGCGGCATGTAATGACGTCACCACTGACGTCAGGTTACCTTGGCAACGAGACGAAGTGGGTGACATCACGTTACTTCGTCTCCTGCAAATTACCTTTAAAGTTACCACGTTAGTACCATCTAGCGACAGATAGTACAACTGACACAAGGACCAGTTGCGATCATCGGCCTCGCTTGCGTACCATCTAGCGTCGGAGTGTAGAAACAGGACCTTCTATAATACCGGACCTGACACTAGCGGCGGGACAGATGAAAGATGGCTGTCGCTGTTGGTGGTTACATGCTTTGTTTATAAGTTGAGTCGTTTTGTTTACGATGTGATAGTGGTGTGAATTTCGGTTAGCAATCGTCTCCTTTGATTATCTGTGCTTATTGATTATTGCTTAATGATATTACACGTTCGTGTAAGTAAATGTCTGCATTAGTGCTTCATAAATACGAGATACCGGTGACTTCTGTTACGCTTGTGATAACATCAATACTATTGCCAATCAGAGGGTAAGTTTGGCCTATATATTATTCTGTTTAGGGTTAATATATTATTAGTAATGGTAATTCATTATGAGCAAGCATAGTAATAATTAACGTATTCCAATTTAAGGTCTAAGAAGATCTGAAAATTGATTACCGTACGTATGAACATAACCTACTTTTTAAATTGCCTGCAGTGTTCTCTCGTCCAATTATACGCCTGCTAGTTCAAGGATATCAATCTTATCACGTACTTGGTGTGGATCCCGTTTTAATAACCTACCAGTAGGCTTACTCATGCATAGGCTATGCTAAAATTGTGGTGATATGCCTTGAAACTGTTGTGTGACTGGATGCAAATCCAATTATTATAAAGATAAGCCATTGGTGCCTATTTTCTAATTTCCTATCAGGGGAATTCAACCCACACCCAACTTCACGGAGCTGATGACCATGAAGTCACAAGCCCATAAAATGAATTAACAGCAGACAAAATCACGGAGTGCCATTTAATCTCATGAATAGGAATGAATGAATACGACTAGCCTACTTGTTGACGGATTTACAGAAGGCAGTCGTGACCTTATGATAGGAATTACCTAGGCATTTAGCTTCAGTATGTGTGGGACCCCTTGGTAAACCACTTGCTGGGTGGCTACGCGGAGAATCGAACCCAACATTTACCGGTTTATCTCAAAGGCTGTGTGTACCCCGTTCTTACCCTTAGACTAGAATTAAGATTTTTTGACAGTCAGGAATCAAACTTGGACCCCAGAAGTGATAACCAAGAACTGCACCACCTGGTTGGTCACATTTATTTTTAAGGATAATATGTCTGTCTGTTAGGTAGTCAGCCCGAAGGCTGGTTGGATCCTCAAAAGGCACTGCCGTTAGGTTATGTGGGTAGATACCCACAAAAACCCAAAGCAGCGCTATATTGAGGCGTACTAAACAAGAAGAGGAGTGAGGTAGATTATTATTGCTTTCCTCACTGAGTCAGTACAGCAGTACTAACCCTATGAGTAGAACCTTTCACAGCATCCACAGGCACTTACTGTGCCCTGAATGTCATTGCTAAGCACCACCCATGCCTCAGTAGCTTCCATATAATTACTGCCATGAGTGAGACTGAGACATCGGTGATACTCTAGCCTGTGCCAACAGACACTGACTGTGCCCAGAATGTCATTACTAAGCACCACCCATACCTCAGCAGCTTCCATACAATCACAGCCATGAGTGAGACATTGGTGATACTCTAGCCTGTGCCAACAGACACTGACTGTGCCCTGAAAGTCATTACTAAGCACCACCCATACCTCAGTAGCTTCCATATAATCACAGTCATGAGTGAGACTGAGACATCGGTGAAAAGCCTAATTTTACTCTAGCCTGTGCCAACAGACAAATGCAAATGTACTGCATTCATCAAGAGATGGCAAACAGGCCCAGAATAATAGATAACTTACTAAAAAGAGATTCCTACAGGAACATTTACAACTCCCCCCAGGAGCTCACATCTAGTGGGACGTGGGTTGGCGACCACGGGGCCCCAGATGAGTCCGGCATTGCTTCCACTTACTTTTGCCGGGATCCTCTCCGTCTTCTTTCCTGTCGACCTCACTTGGTCAACTCTTGCTCTCTCCCGACCCCGACGGTATTAGGGTATCCGAGGCCTAGAGAGTCTCTTCCTTTCCCGCCTTAATTGACCCTTGTCTCATCTTTTCTGATACCCTCCTTCTGGGAGGGGTCAGCCTTCTTTTTCTTTTCCTGTTATCTCCTGCCTTCTGCTCAAGGCCCTCAAGGAGGCAGGGTGTATGTAGCCCCACCACTTCTGGTGCACCCTAGATATTGCTACACCCTCAGGGGCTCTCGACTGGTGAGTTCGAGAGTTGGTGACCCCGAGGGATTCCTGAGCTGGGTCCGGTTTTCTCTCTTTTATCCATTACCTGTGGGGCGGACCATCTCCTCTTTCACTTTCCTATCTGCCGTTTATGGCTCTCCTTCCTTCCAAGTCCCTCAATCCGCATTCCTCGAGGGTCGAGGGCATTTCTTTTCCTCCTGTCCTTTATTTGCCTTATTCTCCTTTTGTTTTTCATTTCTTATTCTAGTATATAAGTTAGTAGTTAGTTTTAGTTATAGTTTACATTTCATTATCAGCTTCACCATCACCCAAACGATTAAGGGCCGATAACCTAGATGTTAGGCCCCTTAAAACAACAATTATCATCAACATCATCATTTACAACTTTCCCTGTTCACTCAGCCAAGATATTCTGCAGATCTCTCCTGTGGACCTCAACATTATTTTATTTTATTCCTTTCCTGATGGAACTCCGGTAGTACCTTATTTTAACTCCCGGGGCACCTCCCCATGCCTGTCCCTTACACAGCTACACACACTACTACAGTCATCACGTAATTGGAGGAATTCAACCCAATCCCAACTGCACGGGCTAATGACCAAGATGTCCCAAGCCCATAAAATGAATTAACAGCAGACAAAATCACGTCATGATGTTATTTTGTGTTGTGTTGGATTGTGACAGACGTCATGCGTTTGATGTCCGACCACCAACTACGGCGGCCATCTTGGATTGCAGTGTCAGGTCCGGTAGTATAGAAGGTCCTGGTAGAAACAACGGTATACTACCACTCTATACAGAGCGCAGTTCGCTCCCGTTAAAGATAGGTTTCCGCTAATTTAATTATTAAACCATGGACATGCATATCATGGGCATAATGAGAGAAACATAAAATGGTGTACCGTTGCATATCTTATTCAGTGCTGTATTTACATATTTCTGCTATTGTATCACTTTTACTCTCGTGATAAGATCAAGCACAATAATTCTTGCTATCGAAGCCATAATGACTGCTGCCGAACTATGTCAATATTTTAAATTGTGAAGTGCTCGGTCAAAAACTGAATTCTGAACTGATTGACAAGGGCTGGAATAAAGACAGGCTTTTGTTGATTGACAGTTTATTAAAGCTAGCATTGGGAAAGGCTTGGGGGCAGGGGCGGATCTAGGGGAGGGCGAGGAGGTCGACCGCCCAGGGCCCCGCGCCATGGATTTTTCTACATTTAGCCTAATTAATTAATAAATTAAGTATACTTTTCAAACTAATTTATAATTCATATTCCTTTCTTCAGTGCAGCTATGACCTCCCGTGACCGTTTAGCAAGTTAAGATTTCAGTGAAATAATAGAAGACTTAGCCGGGAAAAAAGTCGCAAAGTAATATTTTAATATTTCATAGTTTACATAATCTTCTTCAAGGGGACTTAAAGGTTTCTTTCATATAATTAAAATAATGTACTGTAGTGTATTCCAAATATTGTAACTATTCTTTATTTTATTATTATTATTATTATTATTATTATTATTACCAAACTATTTTCCATTTGATTTGGATCCGCCACTGCTTGGGGGGAATAGGGAACAGGCAATTGGCCCTACTCATTGACGTTTAAGTCGGAGAACAAAAGAAGGAAGACCTATTTGCACATTACTTGTTAGCTACAGAACTAACTGTTACAGCAGACAAGGTAGACATTCACAGGGTGCCTGTAAACTTCCAAAACACTGCATTCTGGAACTTGGGACATTTTCCGTTATTATGTGTATTTTGAATTCCGTTGTCCACATAATACAGTTTCCTTAATGAAGGGAATTTAACAGTTTTTAACACCTGTTCAAGCGACCATCAAAAATATTTTCGTTCAAAAGACGTTTCCGGTTAATTAAGAATCTGTTGAAGGCAGGTTTTATCATTTTAAATGATCTCGTCGACTTCGTCGTTACGCTGAGGTCTGGCGTTACGTTACGGTGACGGGACGAAATGTACTTAGAATGTACTGAAGTGTGTGACGTCATAGTACGATGTAGCAGTCTTTCAGACTGACTATCCGTGTCTTTTACTGTACAAGATCAAGTAGCTCTGTGATCGGACCTCTTCTCTTCACTATATATGTGCTCGACCTTCCTGGCTGTGTCACCTCATCAATGTCACTATATGCAGATGACACCGTGCTATACAGGGGCATTAAATGTGAAGAAGATTCCCTCTGTCTTAAATCAGATCTGGACAACTTATCGCTGTGGTGTTCTGTGAATAATTTAAATATAAATGTACAAAAATATAAATACATAAGAATAACCAGGTCACAAAAACCCATTGAGAATGAATACAAAATTATGAACAGTGTCATCCCACAGTGCACAAACTTAAAGTTATTAGGGGTAACAATCTCCGACACCCTGAATTGGAACATACAAAGAGAAGAGGCAAGATGTAAGGCCGCCAAAATTCTGGGTTTCTTGTACAGAAACATGAGAGGCTGTAAACCTAGAGCCTTCAGGATGGCTTACACATGCATGGTCCGTCCGATATTAACGTACGGCTTACCTGCTTGGCATCCCACTACAGCGGAAAACATGAACAAGCTCCAGCGTGTACAGCGCCGCGCAGAAAGGCTAATAGCTCGTTATTCCCCTTTGTCAAAATTTCCATCTATAGAGGCAACAGCCAAACAAATTGATCTAATTTTTCTAAAAAAATCCCTTACAGGTTCCATTAATATTGACCCTTTTTGCCGACTGTCATTGGCATACCGCTCAGTTCGGAGAGGACGAGGTGTAACCCTCGTTCCGCCCTTCGCACGTAGCAATGCTTACCTGACAGGTTTCTACGGCCGCTCTGCGCGGTTATGGAACGCGCTGCCAGGGGATGCCAAGATCTTGCCTCTTAGGAAATTCAAGCCGTACGTAAAAAGGTACATTATATAAATAAACGTCTGTATGAGTGATTGATTGTCTCGCTGAATGAATGAGTATCTGAATGGAATGAATGTATGTATCGCGTGATCGAGGCTATGAAAGTGCGTGCGTGAGAGAGTGAGTGAACAGGAAAATGTACTATGTCAATATTCTAAATATGTAAATACTGCAAATATATTTGTAAAACTTGTAAATATCGTTAAAACAAATGTAGATGTAAGCTGTGCCTGTGAAGCATGAAATATGTATGTGGGGCTTGCCCTTTTTCACTAGGCCTTCCATACTTCGTGTACGATTTATGGTAAATAAATAATAATAATAACATTTTCATGTAAATAAGAAAAACTGCTTTCCACTGATGCACTAGGCTTTCATTCCTGTGGGGGTCCGGGTGGGGACACCAAGAGCCCGCTGATGAGCCAGCTTGGAATCTTAGGCGAAACCACACACAGGACACGGCACAAACCTAGAAAAAAGCTGTGTTTTATCATTTCAAATGATCTTGTCGATTTTATCGTTATGCTTAGGCGTACCGTTATGTGTCACGGTTACGGCGTGTATGACGTCATCATGTTGTTCAGTACGTATGCACCGAGTCTGAGTTTTCTCCTGGGGTCTGGCGTTATGCAAACGGAGACGGCGAGAGCGTGACGTCATGCAGCCCCCGCGCGGTAAGCCTAAGTTAAAGGGTAATGGAGTCTGTTGAGTCTGAGTTTACTCCTGGGGTCTGGCGTTATGCGAACGGAGACGGTGAGTGCGTGACGTCATGCAGCAGAGTGCACGGGAAGCCTAAGTTAATGGGTAATGGAGTCTGTTAAAAGAGTCCTGGGGCTTCGAGCGAAGCGAGACGCCCTCCTGAGCCTTTCTAACATGTGTAGCATTTGTAGCATGTGTCATTTGAAATGATATAAAGTCTAGTCTTTCAGACTGACTGTATCTTTTTTAAACAAAATAAAGTTTATTTTACGAGATGGCTAGTGGAGAGGTTCTTCACTCCCTTTAGCTGAAAGCTTCGACTGTTGGCAAGACATTCAAGTCTGATATGAGGGCTGGAACGGGTACTGTATAGTCCGTGCGGAAAGTCTGTATATACTTAATTGCCTCACTTTCATCGTTAACGTGCAGCTCGCCTATGAAATCTAGCTGGGCGGATATGTTAATATTTCCATGGCTGCCCGGAGCCGAGGCTTTCCCAGCGCAAGGCACAGCGTTGTCAACTTTCCACCATAGCCGCTGAGAGCAAGCAGCGAGACTGGACAGAACTACGTGCAGATGTGCAACACTGGACATCTGATACCTGCGGGAGACACAAGCTAGCCACCAGAGCGGTACATTGGAGTCCACGTGGAGTGATAGAGGAAGCATTCTATTGGTCAGTAACGAACATGGTTATTTTCGGCAAGTGCTACTGCCTGACGTTTGAGTCGCCCGTCGTTAACCAAGAAAGTGGCTTGCCACGGTGAGTGAGTGGTTAACGTGTCGGTCTACTAACCCCAGGCTTGCTGGTTCACTTCTGGCACTGCCATCGTAATGTACAGGCCATCATGCAGCGACTCTTAACGATTGATCAGCTGATCGGTAGGGTTAGAGATAGCGACCATTTTGCTTTGTGCTGTGTTGTTTTTATCTTTTATGAATGAGTATCCGCATGAAAAGTGATACTTGTGAACGCTTCTACTTACGTCATCTAGAATGAGGATTATTTATTTTCTGAAACAAATGTTCATTTTGTAGGTAGGTTATTGTATCTACGCAAATTTTGCGTTGCATGTTTGTCATCACACAGCAGGTTATGTTTTAGTTAGGACCTCTATATCACTTATTATTTCCACTCATACAAGGTTTATTGGATGGTAATAAAATGTTGTTAGTTCAGGAAACCTCCTTCCCAGGTCGCAGGTATGTCAAAAATTTGTTTATAGCAACTACCGGTATTATGAAAGAAATGATAATGTGGCTTGCTTCTCCTTCCCCACCACGACAATTTAAGAAAGCAATGCATACACAACATTCTTAGAAAGTAAGATACCATTTTTAGGGAGAGAAGAGCTAATCGCCTTGATGGTAGGTTGTTAGTTAATATGGTTTCAATTATTGTAAGAAGTTCCCAAACTTCAGCCTATGCTAAGACTGGAAACATTTCTAATATGATAATGCTGAGGTTAAGTTACTTACCGTATGTAAATCAGAGAAGCGATATCCAGTATTCAGTATCTACTGAAGTCAGTCTAAGTTACATTATTTGTGAGAATGGTCTCTCGATCAAGCTCAAGTGAATATGGTTATGTTTTCGCGGCAGCATTTGTGTAGGCTACTGTATTTGCATTAATGGGATTGTTAGCACCTGGTGTATGTACTGTAGGTTACTGATACCTGATTTCAAAATTACAACCAATTGTAAATTCCTGATGCAAGAAACAAGTTTGATTGAGTCATAGAAAGTAAGTGCTGTTAGGATAAGTCACCTTGAGGGTGGCCTGTGCATTGATTACAGTTAGAGATAGGTTACATTGTGTTTTGTCATCCACGAGCAGTTTAGGACGTGATCTGTTGAATAGCGAAGAGTGATGAGGGGTTTTCTCAGGCATCTACTATAAACATTTTCAAAGCTGTGAACAACAAGAAAATGGCCAAGAATAGATCTTATTCTCGACGTCAAAATACTGCAATTTAGCCCTGTTTGTGTGTTTCAACGTCCTAGTAAATGTACCGACAATGTACCACTTTGTTCACTCGCAAAATGCCAGCTACATAGGCCGGATTCGAACAAGCGGAGCGATAATTAGGCGTATGTAGTGGTAACGGATGGAAGTGCCAATCAGCCCTAAATAGCATTGCTAATTTTCTACGTCTTGAAGCGGGAGCGTAATTTATATTGGGTTTGAAGAGACTGCGTGTGAAGGGAGCTATCTGACTTGCTGCTGTAACTGTAACGACCCTAGGCGTGACGTCACAGTAGGAGCCTTACGGCCTGTACATTACGATGGCAGTGCTTCTGGCCGTGGTAAGTGATTTTTGAAAGGCGGCAAAAATTTACGACACGTATGTCATACGATGCTGGCATGTCAAAGTACCCATTTGAATTCAGTAGGCCGTGTTCATAATGGCAAAATTAATCTCGGGAGTTTGTTATGGCTGTATTAGTGTGTGTATTTGTAATTCAGGTGAAGATTAGGAAAGAAGTGACCGTGGCCTTATGTTACGAACCATCCCAGCATTCACCTGGAATAGAAGTGGGGAAACAACAGAGAATCACTTCCAAGATGGCAGAGTCGGAAATCGAACCCCGACCTCGAGGCAATACTTTATGATCTGGGATCGTAGATTTTTGCGGGCGATAAGAGAGTGGGCAATAGCTCTCGGTTACTTCGGAGGTTCTCTGGTTTCATTCATCAATAATTAAATTATTTAATTCCAAACATCCTACCTCTCCTTATGAGTGAGCTATGCCTCACGTTTGTCGCGAGGTATTCATGTATCATACGCCCCTGAAGTCGCGGGTCCGATCCCCACTTTTTTCCAATAATTTAAAACGATTGTAATGGAATTTAGTGATTCATAATGGGAACTTCATTAATACTGTGGCAAGAGGAAGAATGGAAAGTAACTGGCCACCCTACTGCACGTAATATTCTATTTCGATTCAGCGTGCCTATTTATTGATTCGTTATCATAGTCAAAGGCGCTATTCAGTTTACCTAAGTCCAGGGTGGAAATCGCCCTAGCATTACTAAGTTACATTCGCAGTTGGGCAGTTCTGCAAATTAAAAGCGCACAGAAGGGTGCGTGATGGCGCAGTGGCTTAGTCGCTCGCCTTTCCCCCGGATGACCGAGGTTCAAATACCGGTTACAGCGGGGTGGAAGTTTCACCTGAAAAATCACGTGGCGTCAGGAAGAATATCCGGCCTTAACTCCCTGGCCAAATCCAAAATGAGCCTGGTTGGCTCCGGCGACCCAAATTAATCGGGAAAAGCCGAAGAAAGTAGTAGTAGTAGTAGTATAAGTAGTAGATTTAGGTAGTAATAGTAAAGGCAGTAATAGTAAAAGCGCATAGAATGTAATTATGTCTGTTTGACAACAACTACACAAGATTGGTGCTTTACACAGGCTAGACATTCCTCAGACATGAAGGTGATCATATGATTGCTGTTTTCAGGGGACAAACATGTAGGTCATCTACCTCTAATGGTTTGGGTGATAGTGAAAATGATTACGAAGTTAAAGCTAGAGTTAAGCTAATTACTGACTTACAACTTACTTACTGAAGAAGAAATGGGTACCGTAAGGCAAATAAAAGACAAGGGAAATAAATGCCCTGAACCCTTAATAGTGGTGATTTATCAGTTAGCTATTTGCTACCTCAGCGTTGAGATTTTTCATTTGCATGTAAAACAAAAAAAAATAATAATTAAATATAGAAGTCATAATTTTTATCTTATTAGTGGGGTGATAGATTAAAATGTCAATAGTTTTTGGGTCTTTATTAATTTAAATTTAAATTCAAAATTCTTCGTCTATATTGAATCCGTTCGAAACTGGGTCTTCAGTTTAGAACTCCCATAATTATATTGAGATAAATGAAAATGAAAATTTTTGTGTTCACGCTTGCATCATCAATGCCAGGTAAAGAGAGCCCAAAACACTTATTTTCCTATAATTAATAGGCAACTAACATTTTGTTCTTTACAAGTACAAACATTGATATTCCTTGATTCAAAATCACAAACTGGCGAAACAAAAAGAGCTCTTTTTATCCCTCACATATGGAGAGGTATTTCGTTGTCTTCAATATCCTCTGACAAAAGGCGTATAAGTTATAATATTTTACGTCTACTCAACTTTAAACTCATTCTGGACAAACACAACCTTCCTAACATTAACAAAACCTTCCTATGGAACAAAAACCTTCCTCTGATATTGAAAACATGCAACTAGTGAAAAATCAAGAAAATTTAGACGCTCCGAGTAACATGGTACCAACGATTACCGTTGAACGTTTGAGTTGTTCAACATTATCGTTAGTAAAATTAAACAATCATTGCGTTAATCACTCCGAGGAAAATTTTCCTTTAGCTGGGGTTTTTGTCGTCGTTAACGCATGGCCCACGGGTTGCTAGCCCGTGGGGGACAGATAACAAAAATGTATGTAAGAAATGCACTACGAATATATTTATTCAATAAGGATATTAACACGTCATATGTCAGTAAAATGTTACGTTCAAAAATGGTGCTTCATGTGGGCAATTGAATCGATCATTGACGCGAAGAAAATAAATCTATTTAAAGTCTTAATAAAGTATGTCTGGAAACCACAGCCAAGCACTCTCATCGTAGAGTGAAGGTAGCCTGGAAAGGCTTCGGAGCTGTGGTAAAGCCTTGTAGAGGAAACGTATCTGGTTTGGAATGTCCAGTCGGTAAGGTAACGGTGAACTTCTGCATTAGTGATGTGAAGAACAGGAAGAGGTTATTACGGGCAAAGGCCTCTCCTGGACACAGACGTTTGCCATTGCCAAAAGGAATGAACCATTCATCCTTGACGATCTTGCGAGACGAGTCCAAGAAACGCTCTGGTCTAAAGGTGGTCACGTCGTCCCAGTGACTCTTGTCTTGCAGCATGCTCCAGAGACTGGTGAAGACTATCGTGTTCTGAAAGCAAGACATTAAGCCATTCAATGTCATATTGTTGTTTCATTTGGGGGCATGGCCTTAGTGGTCATCATCACCATATAGCCTACATGTTGTGTGTAGACATTGTCTGATTATTATTTATTTATTTATTTATTTATTTATTTATTTATTTAGCGTATGGCTTTTAATGCCGGGAGTGTCCGAGGACATGTTCGGCTTGCCATAGGCCGTAGCTGCTTCAAGTGGACACCCATGGGGTGAGCTACAAGTTAGTTCAATTTTAAGTAGTTCCAACTTTCGCTACTAGATGTCACTGACACCTAGTGGTGAACGTTGGAACTTTGATAGGGCGTTCAACGAAATCTAACCTAGAATTAATCTTCACACAAGTTTAATTAGTGGAAGGTTCTTTTACATGCCATTATTTATTTATTTATTTATTTATTTATTTATTTTATTTAGCGTATGGCTTTTAATGCAGGGAGTGTCCGAGGACATGTTCGGCTTGCCAGAGGCTGTAGCTGCTTCAAGCGGACAGCCATGGGGTGAGCTACAAGTTCCGTTCATTTTCAAGTAGATCCAAGTTTCGCTACCAGATGCCACTGACACCTAGTGGAGAACGTTGGAACTTTGATAGAGCGTTACAACGAAATCTAACCTATACTCTGATTAACAAAAGATGCTCGGTGAAAGCTGTCATCCGCTTGAATGGTGGGGTGAGGAGTGGAGACGAGAGGGGTAACGGTCTCCATGGCAACAGCAAGCAATGTTGCAAAGTATGCCGACACAGCAGTAAGCACATGGTTTGACTCAGTGTGTCTTCACTCGTCACGGTCATTAGAGCGGCAGGCAGGGGGGCTAACTTCCACAGTACTGTATTTGTGTCTTCCTGCAAGCCTCTTGGAATGTTATGAGTCATGATCTGCCTCAGTGGCAACGCAGCATTTCCCCACGTGCTAGCTTTGACTGCTGTCCGCGATCATTATTGGTGATTCAGATTATAGAAATTTAGCTTCACACAAGTTTAGTTAGTGGAAGGATCTTTTACATGCCATAAATCTATGACATGGGCCCGCCGGCTTTACTTCCCCTCCGAAGGAAGGCATACTGAAGGATTTTAACGCTCAATAAATCCGACTACTTCGGCCGGGGTTGAACCCACGATCTTGGGCATAGCAGTTCAGCATGCTACCGACTACGCCACCGAAGCTGTTCTCTATGTGGTGAATGGTTTATACGGCAGGTAACCCTTCTTGATGTCAACCTTATGAAAGCAAGTGCCTATGAGAGATGAAAGCAAAGAAGATGAATGCAGCTGGACAAGACGTTGGAAGGAGGCAACCGTGGCCTCATGGAAGTTACCATCCTGGCCCAATTTGTAAAATGTGCATAAGTTTGCGAAATTAACTGCAGGAATTGTTTCATACGCCTGATCAGGGGCGACGAAATTAAACACAAATCTTACCTTGGGTATAAAATAGCCTCTCAGCTCAGTATCTCGGGTTGCTCGATGAGGAACATTCATTGGAGCGATTGTGTTCATTCTTTGGATCTCCATGATCACAGCGTCAACGTAGGGCAGGCTGTGAATATATACAATAACAATAGATCAGCTTCGCCATATAATTCTACTAACTATGAGCAGGGGTGTTCAATCTTAACAGTTTGATTGGTTGGTTCCTCAGTTTAGGGGCTGCGACAACACGGTCATGTAGCCCCGTGTACTTTGGGTGTGTGTAGAATCTGTCTGATAACCGGTGTTAATTGTGATGGCTGTATTAGTATGTGTTATCTGTTTTTAATTCAAGAAAGGGCTGCAGCCATTCAATTTTCAAGTAGTTCCTACGTTAGCTACCAAACACCACCATTAACGACAACTAGTTCTGAACTTGGTTACTAGATGCCACCGCAGACAGCTCCTGGCGACGAACGTTGGAACCTAAGAGCAATAGTCAAATCTAATCTATAATTTAGCTTCACACAAGTGTAATTAATGGAAGGTTCTTATACATGCCATAAATATATGTCATGGGACCGCCGGCTATACTTCCGCTCCGAAGGAAGGCATACTGAGGATTTTTTTACGCTCTTCACAAATCCGACGACTTCGGCCGGGTTTGATCCTGCTACCTTGGGCATAGAAGCTCAGCATGCTACCAACGACGCCACCAAAGCCGCCTCTTAATAGTTTATTTATTTAGCGTATGACATGGTACATCTACACAACTACAAGCTAAAGAGCACATTAGGCATATACATTATCATTTACAAGAACAAACAAGAAGTTCCGTGACGAACTAAAGAGCCTACTTTTCTTAAAATTTCAGATTCATGCCAATAATTAATCTATATGGATCTATCTAGAATAATGACGAAATTAAGTTGGTAATATCGAAATTTCTAATTAGTTCAAAATACTGTATACCTGGCATAATGTAGCCTAATAGAGAACTAGAGTTGGCAGCCCTGGTGACTGAATATATCCTTAGTTCCATCTGTTAAGGTACAGAATACAAAATTTGGTTGAAGTCCAATGGATAGCATGGACGTTACATGCAGTTAAACACTGGATCTAAACGCGCGCGTAAAATCATGTTGGCAACAATGACATACATGTATTGGTCACAAATAATCTGAAATAATATGATTTATTGTTGTGTCAATTTTGAATGAAATCCATTAGTTAGTATAGAAGTTACATGAATTTTAAAATTGGACCTATCAGCAGGCTTAGAATCATGTTGGCAGCACTGGCGTAGGCCTATATTAGTTACTCCAAATTAATCTAGAATGTCAGGTACTATACGTGTGCAAAGTTTAGAGCTATTGGCTTGCATACTTTCTGATATATTGATATTAGGGTAACAAAAATAGAGACCGTATTTATTAACAGTTGGCAGCCCTGGTTACTATTAAGAATCGGCATAGTCATATCTGCCTCCGTGGCTTAGGTGGCAGCACGCCGGCCTCTCACCGCTGGGTCCGTGGTTCAAATCCCGGTCACCCCATGTGAGATC
Source organism: Meconema thalassinum (assembly GCA_946902985.2). Classification (NCBI taxonomy): domain Eukaryota; kingdom Metazoa; phylum Arthropoda; class Insecta; order Orthoptera; family Tettigoniidae; genus Meconema; species Meconema thalassinum. Next base: position 762,163,842 of record OX336390.1, read on the forward strand.
TGTGCTGAAAAAAACGGAGGCAGACAGGTTTTTCTCCGGGTACTCCGGTCATCCCTGTCAATATTTCATTCCAGCAACACTCTCCACTATCATTTCATTTCATCTGTCATTCATTTAATCATTGCCCCATAGGAGTGAGACAGGCTTCGGCAGCCGGCACAGTTCATATCCTCGCCGCTAGATGGGGGCTTCATTCATTCCATTCCTGACCCGGTCGGAGACTGGAAGCAGGCTGTGGATTTTCATAGTCATATCTATTATGGCACACATAGCACACACGAAATTTGGTTGAGATCCAAATGATAGTATAGAAGTTACAAGTATTTAAAGTTGGAAGTTACATGTATTTAAAGTTGGACCTCTCAGCAGGCTTATAATCTGTTGTTAGCACTGACGTATATAAGTTACTCCAGATTAATATAGAATGTCAGGTACTATACGTGTGCATAGTTTAAAGCTGTCGGCTTGCATACTTTCTGATATATAGTGAACCTATGTACCATTGGTTCAAGGGGTCGAATCCATGTTCTATTGGTAAAAGAAGAGAGGAAAAATACAGTCTTTAGTAGACTTAGGAAGATTTTATGCAAGATGACTGGTATAATGTGACGCAAGAATAAGAGTCCAGGTGGCCCCAGGAAATGATATCATGCGTGACGCACCGATAGGGAGCAGATCACGACTATAAATAGAACGATAAAAACTTTCCGCTGTGTGTAAGCGAAAAGAGGTTTCGGAAATTGAGCTTACGCAGCAATAAAATGGCATCCTCGCATTTGTGCAAGAAGAGGAATAATTAGATTTAAGCCATTTGCGAGAATATAATTAACAAAAGAAATACATCATTGTGAATCATTTTGGAATAGAGATTTTTGTGTGGGGAAAGAATGTTATAATAATTGCACAGGAATGAAGTGCAAACGCAGCATGACGTAGTTAAAAGTTCCCCGAGACCCGAGGTGGTAGGGATTAAAAATCAACTGCAACACCCACGTATCTGAAGAGCAAATTTTATTTAATATCTCGGAAGTGTACGATCGATTTTCATGTGCAAAGAAGTCAGTTTACGTTTAGAAAACGAGCTTTCCAGAGATATAAGTTTCAAAAGTGTGCGACTATTGCTTCAAAAGTTAGTTATGAAAAAGACGAAGATTTTATCTTTTTGTCGCCGATTTGTATAAAAGCCCTGGCAGAGCCAGGCCAATCATGCAGTACTTACTAGACCCCGAGAGGTCGTGATACGCTGTATCACCTAAGAGCACCCCGTATGGGAGGGGCCGAGAAGTATCATCATCAGTATTGCCGTGTGAAGACTTAGTAAAATCCTAGTACAGGATTTAGTTCAGCAAGCGTCAGTCTTTATAGTGAAAGTTCAGTATTACAGTCAAAGTTAGGCTGTTAACTTAAAGAACAGGCGATAGGTCTTCAAATAACAGTTCAGTTAAACGACAGAAAGTATCGTAACGTTTTGAAGTACAAACGATAGTGAAACAAACATTTCTATCTAAGTTAAGGAACCCGATCAGGGTCGGACAAATAAGTAACGCCTAGTGTGCCGAAAAGATAGGGACGAGTGCGCAGAACAATAAGAATTGAGAATTTAATCCAAGACGTTGTTTCAAGGAGACAAACGAACAGTAAAAAGCACTAAGCTACGAATTGAAGGAATAGCAGTAAATGCTAGGGAATCATTAGGTCACAGATAAAGTATTCGAGAGGCCGTAAACAGGACAGACTTTATCTAGACAAACTAAATAGTGTCTAGAAAGAAACGACTTCGAGCTAGTAAAAATAGAAGCCGATAGTCAGAAAACCGGATCTGAAGAATAACCGTTCCAGGGAGTGGTAGATTGATCGAGACTTTCATCATCTTACCAGGTTAGGGAGCTGACGTCTAAGAATGTCACCCTTGGAAACGGGGAAGAAAGAAATCACGTGTGTAAGGCAAAAATCAAAGCCTCAGTGATTAAAAGCAGTGTAATGTAAATATAGTAAAATCTGTTGTAGTGTAATAATTTTTAGTGAATTTATTTGTGTATGATAAAAGAATACAAAATTGTATTCAATATGTTACCAGTGTTTAAGGTAAATAATGTGTATGTGTATCAAGAAGTGTCATTGTTTGAAATGGGATTAATCAAGATGGCTTAAACACATTGAGTGGGCAAAAATGAAACATCGCTGGAGAATTCGGTCGGTGACCGTAATATCATGTGAGTAACCATTTCATTATGTTATGTGTTGGGAATATTTGCGTACAATCCACCTGAGAACGAAAGAATGGGGATGTTTGAATAACAAATAAAAGAATAATAGCGCGATCTGAACGATTAAAATTGAGAAAGTATAAAATAATTATGTGAAATAAATAAATCCCTTGGGGGAAATGTCTGAAATAAAATATCAGTGTATTTGATAAATGATTTAAATACGGGAAAGCAAGCGTAATAATAATAATAATAATAATAACAATTATATAAATGAATGAAGATTATGATTTATATGAAAAATAAGGGCTTTTGAGCTCCTTTAAAAGAATTAATTACATGTTATGAACACATGTTCTTAAGGTAAAGCGATTATTGTCACGGGAGAGGATTAATATAAAATTGAGATGTAGATCAAATGTTGATTTTGAATTATCAGTTCATTGAAGGCAACTTGGCATTAAAGTATAAGCGCAATGTAGCGCATTGAAGTAATTTGTCACGCTAGGAATGCGTTAAAGACTCGGTAACACTAATTATGAGGGGCAGTTGGTCGTGGTAATTGAACTATGGCAAGTCCTCTAAATAGTGATGTGATCACGAGGACATGTGTGTATTATATTGTAAAAGGGTGCGAAATATTTATTGTATTATGAACGCAGGTTCAAGGCAAAGGCCGCCCTAAGTCGCGAATGTTATAAGTCCTCCAGTATGGGATATGGTTCCCGAGGCAGTTGAAAGAATCGAACCCAGATTCGTCTAAGTTGAAGCCCCTAAGTATTTGTTGTTGTATTGAATTATTCTTACCCGCCAATGAGGACACTTCATAATTAATAAATGCCGAGTTTAAGAGAATAGGTCTAGTAAACCTAAATATGTTGTTAAAATAAGTAGAATGAAAGCCTTGCCTGTTCAAAGAACTGCATTTAAGAAACAGCTGTATAAAGCTGAGGGTAGCTCGTCCCTTGTGAGGAAGTCCATGAAGTTCCTGCTCCCGGCAATAAATCACGCTAAGTGGCCCAGGCCAGACCCTTACTATTGATGTGTTGTGGTAGGTCTAGAGAGCCGTCTGTTTGAAGTTATATTACACAAGAGTGTTTAGAGTTTGTTTTAACGACCCGGCCTTCGAACCGAGGTTCTTTTAGATGAAGATTACCGCTTGCAAGTTCAGATCGTTGCTTTCTTATGAGATAATGGTCTTTTAAGACAAATAATGTTATATCCCTAATGTAATGTTATATAATGTAGTGATTCACGAGTTTAGTGAAGACAATTAGATTCCGGGAGTGATCTTAATTTTTGACGTGTTCAAGTAGTCTTCTGTAGCTCGGGAGTACGCAAATGTTTCCCAATCACGGTAGTGAATTGTTGACTTGAGAGAGATGGTAACCGAAGAACATTATGAAAGCCCAAAAATTTAAGTAAAGGAGTAACAGTACTTTAATAAGAATTATATATTTTTTTGATTATAAGATACTCGTATAATTGGAAGTGATGTGTGGTAAAAGAATAACACAGTGTATATAAAAAGTATCGAGCCTATTGGAGCTCTTGATTTTATGGAATTTTGAAAGGGACACTATATGGAAGTGAAAAGAAATATAAGTTGGTTGGTTTATGAGAAACCATTTATTATGATTTAATCTTTGTTTTATTTTGTATTCCTTGTTCACTCTGAATAAGTTAGAATTAATGGGTCAGTATTTTATTTGTTAAATTTTTTGTAGCGCCATATATTTGAGTAATTAAATGTTTTATAGTAGGAGTTGATTTTGTTTATTATTTTGGAAGTGTATCCTCTATTTAATCCAAAATGTGTAAGTCACAGAGTGGGAGAACATACCATAACCCCGATAATCCCGATTTGAGCATTGCTGGCATACTGTGATTTGCATATTTCATGCTGAATGGGCACAATAGGTATTTGGATAAAAAATTGAGAACATTTATTAACAGTTGGCAGCCCTGGTGGCTCTTAAGAATACGCTCAGTCATATCTGTTTATGTACACATAGCACATACGAAATTTGGTTGAAATCCAATGCAGAGTGCAGAAGTTATATGCATTTAAAATTTGGACCTATCATCAGGCTTATAATCATTTTGGCATCACTGCCTTGTATGGCCTCCTGGAAATTAAACTCCAATATTATTATCTATACGTGTGCCAATTTTGAAATAGCTCCCATTCATACCATCCAAGATATCCAACATTGAGCTCAAATTTCAATTGCGCTTTTTCAGCAGTTGGTAGCACTGACATCATTTTCAAATATGGCCGTGAGATATTCAGGTATAGATCTTTACTCCTACCAAATTTTGTTTTGATTTCTGCAGCCGTTTAGGAGTTGATAGGGACGGGGGGACACACACACGCACAGACAGACAGAAGGACAGACAGACACACATTTGCCCGATCTCATACGTCTACTTTTTCCTCATGTTTGCAAAATGTGAAAAGTAGACTAAAAAATATTAAAATCAATTTTGATGAGAAGACATTCAGCAGTAAGTAAAATTATAAAATGTTCAGGTTTACAAGTTATTATTTAAATTTGAAATCCAATCAAGAGCAGTCTGCGTTGCATCTTGAAAGTCTTTCAGGTTCCCATAATAGGCTCGAAGGCTGCAGTCCTCCTCAATATGTTGGACGGTCTGTCTTTCAAAACCACAGTCGCACTGAGGTGAGGAAGCCTAATTCCACTTGTATAAGCTGTCTGTGCAGACCTCATGTATCGCTCGAATCCTGTTGAGTGATTTTCATGTATGGCGTGGAAGTTCCATGCCAGCTGGATTCTTGATAGGATCAATGATCATACTCGTCCAGAAGCTCTAAGCAGTCCTAGGCCCCGAAGACCAGCTCCTTAGATTCATAGCCAACATCATGGAAGTGAATGTAATAAGGATCAGCGATGGTCTTTTGGAATCAACAGATATCATCCAAACGATCGGCGTATTGCAAGGCGACCCCATGAGCCCGATATTGTTCAATAAGTTCACGCACGGCGTCGCCCAAATGGTAACAACACCAGACGTGAAGTTGGTGCTCTATGCAGATGACATGGTCTTACTAAGCAACAACAGGGCATCACTACAAGAAGCACTCATAAAACTAGAGAAGTGGTCGCAAGACAACGACATGCACATAAACCAGGACAAAAGCAAGATTATGAAGTTCCGCAAGGGAGGGAAACTATCGTCCAAGGACATCTTCACCTGAGGAAATCAAACGTTGGAAATAGTAAACTCGTTCAAATACCTAGGAATGACTCTACAGGTCTCCGGACTGACTTTCACCAGACTCATAGAGGACAAAACCATCGCCGCGATAAAGGCCACAATGGAGATCCGAAACTTGAAAACCCTCTCCTTTAGAACCGCAATGGCACTATGTAAGCTAAAAGTCGCCCCAGTGGTGTCATGTGCCATCGAGATGATATGGCCACACCTAAGCCACAAAATCCTACAGTCTCTCGACAGAGCCAAGGCCAGATACGTAAAGCGAGCTCTCTGCATTTCCAAATTCGCACCAACCCGACTTGCGTACCAGCTAGCAGGTACTAGATCTTTAATTGAAGATGTAATGACTACCCACAACCTGGCATCAACCCCAGCCTCCACAAAATTCCTTGAGGAACAACTCCTGAAAACAGAAGAAATAAACCCGGGGTTCGATAGATCAACCAAGAATGGAAGGAAGCAAACTTCGAGCTACGCCACATCTACACGAGAGGCGCAATACATGGGTTTCATCATCGAATCTGTAACAGGAAGGGCTTTCATGAACCATCCATAGACTGTGTGTGTGTAATCTGCGGTCTACACTGCCCACGGTATCACCTGATTGAGTGCACACCAAGAACATTACCTATGTCCCACTATGCAAAAGACTGAACGGTTACTATATTGTGTAACATGATCCTACTTACTGTATGGCCTTTGGCTGTATTAAATTATATTATATCAATGAAGTTTCCATATTTCTCATGGAATAAATTATTCCATGCCTCAAACCACTTGTTGTCAATCTGAAAATTATTTAATTGTAGAGATTCCGCTGTTGGGATGGGTGGTCGGCGGGATTTCAAGCGACTTAAATCTTAACAGTAAGAGTAGCCTATGTGTCCACAAATTAGGCTTGCGCAGGAGAGCCTCTACTTATCAGCTCAGAGCCGTGTTTGAGGAGTGAAGCTAGCGAGAGCGACAGGGCGATGTCCACGTGGGCTAATTATCAGAATTAAAATGTCCATAATATAATCATTATGAGTTTCCTGGGACACTTTTTTGTATTATTTATTTATTTATTTATTTATTTATTTATTTATTTATTTATTTATTTATTTATTTATTTATTTATTTATTTACCGTATGGCTTTTAGTGCCGGGAGTGTCCAAGTACATGTTCGACTCGCCTGAGTCTGTAGCTGCTTTTATGTGACACCCATGGGGTAAGCTACAAGTACCGTCGCGTGTGGATGAGATGAAATGAATGAAGATGGATAAGCAAGTTCAATTGCAAGTAGTTCCAACTTAAGCTACCAGTACAGTCCTGTGCGGATAAACAAAACGTTATCCGCATCCTCCCCGCATCCGCGCGACTGTTATCCGAATCTATTGGCATTACAATAATATTTCTAGATAAAGCATAACGTATTAAAGCAACATTTAGACATTTTAGGAGACATGACTATGTATGCCATGTGCTAGGCTATGTTTAAAATGAATGTTATACAGACAGAATTGCAACACGTTACTGTTAATTGTGCTTGATGACGTAATTTGAATGAGATTAGGTTAAATCATCATCTTACATTTGTCATGAAAAAAATAAAACGGAAAAATATGATTGGCTATGTCATAAACATAAACATCCGGGTCCTAATAATGATATTAAACAAGTTCGGATTGTATTCTAAAAACAATCCGCAAATTTGCTCCAAGCATTATCCGCAGCTTATCCGCTATCCGCACAGCCATGCAAACTATATCCGCAGGCTTTAGCTGCCAGATGCCGCTGACACATAAGTTGGAACTTGATAGAGCATTTCTAACGAAATATAACCTACACATTTGGCTACACGCTATCAATTGTAGTGGTGGGTACTTTTACATGCCATTAATCTATGACATGGTCCCGCCGGCTTTACTTCCCCTCCGAAGGAAGGTATACTGAAGAATTTTAACGCTCTTAAAAATCCGACGACTTCGGCCGGGTGTGAAACCGCTATCTTGGGCACAGTAATTCTGCATGCTACCAAATACGCCACCGAAGCCGCTATTTTTGCATTATTAGCATTTTTCAATTTTGAAAAAAAAAACAAGATGTTCAGCAAAGAACATATAGCCTACTTTCTCCTAAATGTATGGGTATATTTATGATTCTTTGTCCTCATCCCTAACACAATCACCTCTACCGCAATGTATTGTTTGTTTTCTTTTATATTGATAATTAGCCAGTAAGTGTCAAAATCAATATTGTATACTTTATGATGATTGAATAACAAAACTACTAACTTATTGTAATGCATTCACGTCCGTAAATCTCTATATTAAGCCAGCCTGCTAAGTTAAGAATGTTCCGTTTTGGGTATCTTCCCCTTTAAAAATCCACGCCGATCACAGTAGGTTGGTGCTGCGACCTATCAGTGAATTAATCTTTATGTTGTACGCCTATGCACTGCCATCGTAATGTACTACGATGGCAGTGGCCTAAGGGTGTTGAATGAGTCGACAGTTTAAAGTAGCCAAGAGGGAGGCGATCCAGCTGGCAGTGTTTAAAGGTAATCGGAGCGCGATGGTGTCTAATAGTTGAACTACCAGTATTACAAAATTGCCATACTTCAGGAGGCCAGGTATTTACATAGCAGTAAGTTTGGAACAATATTACCCACATAACCCACAAGAGGACAGCACCGTACAGAGGCATTAAGAAAGCTGTGGTTAATGACAACGTGTATCTAGTTCTTCTATTCTCCTTTTCCTAATGTCTTCTGTTTATGTGCGATGCTGGGGCTGTGATTTTATTAATAAACGAGTGTATACATTAGCCTCTCGTTTGAGCTAAATGACATCTTATTCAGTATCTGTGGAAAGAGCTCGTGCACATCATTTGTAAAAGAATTCATGAAAAAAAAAGTTAACTGCAGCAGTACTCGATCCCAGTCAACTGCGTGACAGATTAACACGCTAGCCCAGAGCTAATCCTTTCCTTAACATCATCGTGTTCTTAACTGACATTAGATAAAACCTGTTGGCAAATAATGACTTGAAATAAACGATTTCTTCACAGCAGTACATCTTCATTAAACATAATTTCATACAAAGTTTATATTATTGTATCACATACAACATACTAAAACCATTGAAATATGACAGGCACATGAGGACAGCTGCCATCTTGTCGTGTGACACAGACAGCTCAGCTCTTTTAAGCCACTCATACAGTATAATATTATAATATTAAATTATAATAAATAACGGATCACGACCTTCAGGATAGCTTAAACCACCTTAGGCTCGATAATCGGAATTGGTGGGTCTTAAGCCATTGATTAAAATGGTTGAATAATTCACACGGCCGCCATCCTGAAATGGTCTGGCCGATGACCTTGAATGTTGAAAGAAAGACGCGTCCTATATAAAGGTATGTTGTCACCAAATTTGGTAGAGATCGGATGATTACTTTAGCCGTAATTTGATTTTACGTTTTGAACGTTTGAGTGGCCGCCATTCTGTTTTGGTAAAGATGGCGGCGATATAAAGTATGACACTGAGGTGCCCTTTGCCAATGTTACCTCTGTACCAAATTTCGTTCAATTCGGTTTCACCGTGTTCGAATTGATAGGGGGGGGACAGACATTCAGAGTACACACACACACACACACACACACACACACACACAGAGAGACTCACACACACACATACACACACACAGACAGACACACAATTTTTCGCCCTGTGTTGATCTCATAAGTCTACTTTCATTTTTTGCAAAAATCGAAAGTAGGCTACAAATAGGCTTATGAGATCACCTTTTGTCCGTGTGTGTGTGTGTGTGAGAGGAGTGTGTGTGTGTGTCCCCTAATAACTTCTAAACGACTGGAGCGATTTCAGTGAAACTCGGTAAGTGCATAGCACTATTCCGGACGACCCCGACCATACCCTTCAAATTTTGTTACGTCTCTCCAGTCCAACATGGCGGCTGTTCGAAATATGTCACCAGCATTCAATATCTCCGAAACTATTCCCGATATCACCCTGGAATTTTTTTATGGTGATAAACGGGACTACTAGAAGTTCACCTATGTGACTTTTGAAAATCTGGTAACTACAAAACCATCATGGCGGCCACGCGAATTTTCGACTTTTAAATAGACGTTTCTCACGATTTAACCAACCAAACGCAATACAACTTGGTACAGTATATGCTTATACACATTGTAATGCACCGACTTCTAACTTGGTTCAATTGTTTACATAACCACACGATGGCGGATGTGCGAAATATTTCACTGGCATTCTATATCTCTGAACTATTAGCGTTATCACCCTGAAATTTTGTACGAGGATAAAGGACACTACTGGAAGTTCATCTATAAGACTTTAAAAAACCGGTTAACTACAAAGCGAACATGGCGGCCAAGCGAATTTGAAAATTTTAAATAGACCTTTCTCGCGATTTAATGTCCAAAACGCAATGAAATATGGTACAGGAAATGTTTATACACATTGTAATACACTAGTATCTAATTTAGTTCAATTGTTTACAACCTCAAGATGGCGGCTTTGCGAATTTTAAAATTAAGTTTTTATTTCTTGTGTCGTAATCATGCGATCGGTATGAAAGTTTGAATAATGAACCTACGTAATAATTTTCCTTTAATGGTACATGACTCTATGGCCTATACATTTAACAATCCAACATGGCGACCATCCGAAATATTTAGACGGCTCTGAATATCTACGAATCTATTATAGCAATCAAACTGAATTTTTTAATGTTCAATAGGGGTTATTAACTTAAGTTCACCTATAGGACTTTAAATAACCTGGTGATCACAAATCCAACATGGCGGCGACGCGAAGTATAAATATTCACCTGGACGTTTCTCGCAATTTAACCATCCGAGCGCAGTGAAACTTGGTACAGTCAATCCTTATACGAATGTTAATCCACTGGCATCTAATTTATTTCAATTGTTTCCATTACCACAAGATGGCAGCTGAGCGAAATTTGAAAATCTCCTTGTTACTTCTTGTGTCCTAATCATGCGATTGAAGTTTGAATGCTACACGTACACAATAATCTTCATGTAACAGTACATAACTCTAGGACCTACATATATAAAATCCAACATGGCGACCATCCGAAATATTTAGTCGGTTCTCAATATCTACGAATCCATTACAGCAATCAAACTGAAATTTTGTATGTTGATAGAGGCAATTAACATAAGTGGGATATATGAAAATAGGCTGAATAGTTCTTCACGGAACTACTTGTTTTAATAATCTGACAACGTCAGTAACTGGATGTATATGTGTCCCGTGTCGGCAAGCAATGCTTCTACAGGACTTATGTTTTGGGGCAGTTATTATGTCGTGCAATAATAATTCAGGAATATTATGGAAGGAAGGGTCGAGGATAAGAATTGTAGGGGTAGACCAAGATTAGAATATGTTAAACAGATTGCCTCCGATGTAGGGTGTAGTAGCTATGTAGAGATGAAACTATTAGCTCATGACAGGGAGGCATGGAGGGCCGCAGCAAACCAGTCAAAAGACTGAAGACTCAAAAACACACATCCACAACAAAGTTTAAAAGAAATGGAGTCAGGGCTCACTCATAAAATGGTTCCTACCTGTAGTGTTTATAAAATGTTAGACTTTGCAGGATGAATTGCTGACATTTTCAACCTGACGGGCATAAAACTACTGTTGTTGTTTGAGTCTTCGGTCTTTCGACTGGTTTGATGCAGCGCTCCATGACACCCTCTCCATAGCTACCACACCCCACATCCGAGGCAATCTCTTTGTTAATATTCTAACCTTGGTCTACCCCTACTGTTCTCATCCTCGACCTTTCCTTCCATAACTAAGTTTGCTATTCCTGGGTGTCTTAGTATGTGTCCTACCAACCCATCTCTTCTCTTCATCAGCAGTTGCCAGAAACATCTCTCCTCTCCCACTCGTCTGAATACCTCTTCATTCGTAACCCTATCTACCCATCTGGTCTTCATCATTCTCCTGTAACACCACATTTCAAACGCTTCAATTTTCTGGTTTTTTGCTGCACCAATAGTCCAAGTTTCACTTCCATAGAGCGCCACGCTCCAGACAAATTCTTTCAAAACTGACTTCCTAATACCTAAATCTATAATGATCAATTCGTTTTAGAAGGCGATTAGAATATTGTTGGTTAGTTCCTCAGTTTAGGGGCTGCGACAACGCGGTCATGTAACCCCGTGTACTTTGGGTGTGTGTAAAATCTGTCTGATAACCGGTGTTAATTGTTATGGCTGTATTAGTGTGTGCTATCTGTAATTCAGGTAAGGACTGTGGAGGATCAATTTTTTAAAGTAGTTCCCACTTTTGCTACCAAATGCTACCGTCAACGACATCTAGCTGCGGACTTGGTTACTTAATGCCACCGCAACCATTACCTGGCAACGAACGTTGGAAATTATAGCGTTTACAAATCTAACCTACAAATTTGGCTTCACATAAGTGTAGTTAGTAGAAGGTTCTTTTACATGCCATCAATCTATAAATCTCCACGGAAGCACTACAGACTGACACATGGAAAGGTCCAAACTTCGAGCTCAGACATGTACCTATTTATAAGATTCGCCGCCCGCGGCTTTCACTAGATGGCCTGCACGACTGACGGCCACCACACACTGGATACAACTGCAAATGCCAACTGCGTTGATTGAAATGTATGCAGTACCACCTGAAGAACTGCTCTAAAAGGACAATTACACTCGCCAATTACGCCAAAGACCGATGCATTCGTGTAAACGCGCCTTAAGTGCACATTTTGCTTTGTAAAAAAAAAAAAAAAAAAAAAATACGAGCCTTACAGTAGTCGCATATGATGTGTAACATCTGACATAGAAGAAACCTCACGTGAAATTGTTGATACACCGGTATTTTATACTATTATTGGCACAAATATTAATATATTGTAAAAGGGAGTGTTTTACAGATATTGTAGTTTATAATACGGAACTCATTTTATTAGATGATTTGTAGCTTCCACCAGCACTAGCCTAAATAAAGAATACGATATGGATCAACTAAATTAATAGACGCGACACCACTCATAACCTTACATTCCTTATAAAACAGGTCCTCTTCATTCACAGACCAACACGTAATTTCATATGGATTCTGTTAAAATGTGTCATATTGATATGATAAATATCGTTTAAAATGATGATCTGTTAGCAAAAATATCTATCCCGTCCGGGATTCGAACCCAAGATCTCTAGATTCACAGTCATAAGCACTATAATAGTTCATGAAGGCTTGCTCAATTCTCGTATAACCACAACGATTATATTATACTAGCAGGTACCCGCGGCTTCGCCCGCGATCAAGACAATGGGGACGATGCATTATTGCTGATAATTGGTCTATTCTATTACAGCAATCGCGGCTATAGGTGGGTCCATTCTAATTCTGAATATTCTGATACATACAGTATATTGATATGAGCAGCAAAGTGGGAATTTTTTAGAGTTGTGAAAGTCTGCAGGGTTCGATGTTACATTATGTTAACACATTTTAAAATTACGTTTTTGGTTTTGCCTTCTTCTGCTGAGACATAACGATTTTGTTGTCCGGATGCTCGCGAGCACGCCACATACAGTTGCCCATGGGAAAAAATGGTTTTGTCTAAATGTACACGTGCTACTGTTAAGTGTGTGTCATTGCGCTTTGTTAAAGAAATTGCGAATATCTATCGGAATATGGGGAATTAAAAGTATTCTTACTTAGGCTATTCTGGATGTAATTTGGCCATACTTATTGATGATTTGTTCTTCAACATATCGCTATTAATAGACCTATAGTTAAATATCTCTCACCTTAGCCGCTGATGTACATTATGCAGTCTCTTCCAGTGTTACATCCCAGGGATTGTAATATCCAACCACCCTTTTGCCTCACATGCCTCTCTAAGTAATTAAAATTCCTGATTGTTGTTGTATGAGTCTTCAGTTTTTTAACTGGTTTGATGCAGCCCTCCATGTCTCCCTCTCCTGAGCTAATCGTTTCATCTCTACATAGCTACCAGACCCTACATCCGAGGCAATCTGTTTAACTCTGGTTTACCCCTACAGGTCTAGTCCGCGACCCTCCCATCCATAACTAAGCTTGCTATTCCTGGGAGTCTTAATATGTGTCCTACCCTCCTATCTCTTCTCTTCATTAGCAGTCGCCAGAACATCTCTCCTCTCCCACTCGTCTTAATACCTCTTCATTTGTTACCCTATCTACCCATCTGATCATCATTCTCCTGTATCACCACATTTCAAAAGCTTCAATTCTCCTCTTTTCTGCTGCACCATTAGTCCATTAGTCCAACTCAGCAACTTTTCTAGGTTTAAGCCGCCGTGCCTTGTGCGGGGATTCAATGGCCGTGAAAGACAAAATACCAACATTATTGAAATAAGTTTGCCCAATTCCTCAGTAAGAGTAATTAAGAAAAAATAATAATTAACGTGACAGCCGGTAGAATACGACACATTCGACTGTGAATATAGGTTGCTGATCATGGTAAAAAACGAAAAAGACCAGATCAAAATTGGCAAACAAAAATATTCAGTTAACAAAAAACAAATTTTTAAAGAAAATGAATGCATACCGTGCAAAATAGAAAGCATCTTAACATTGTAAATTAGAGTAAATATCTGAAAGCTCGCTTACAATAACCAGCTCAATGAGTATAAAATTGTCATAAAATAATTAGTAAAAAGGGTTTACTAAATACAGTCCTAAACTCCAAATTGATGGGAGAAGAAACAAACACCGACATCCATTGGTCACAACCGGAAACAGACAGTTATATTCAAAAAGTACATTTGACTTGTGTGGTATACAAAAACAAAAGAACATTGAGAAATACAAAAACAAAAGAAACACACTATGAGAATTTGTGAATGCAAACTCACACTTCCCCCCATTCACAAATTGCAAAAAAAAAAAAAAAACTTAAAAACAAACAAAAAAACATAACTAGCCTTACACTAACAACAAACATTTGTTCATCAATCCTTGTATGGTAACAATCCCAATTGAGGGTAGATTTTACGTAATTTTATCCTTGGTAACACCTTGGTAAATATATCAGCAAGATTTGATTCTGTGTTGACATATTCAAATGCTATCTCACCATCTTGCACACACTCTCGTAAGTAGTATAAATCTAACAGAAGTTGTTTAGTTTTCTCTGACACTATTGGGTTTTTAGATAGTGAAATGGCTCCTTGGTTGTCAGCAAAAACAACACAGGGCTTGTCGACAAAAGTTGACTGTCCTATCTCTTTAAACAAATTGCACATCCATTTCACCTCATCTACCACATCCGCCATTGATACGTATTCAGCTGCCACAGTTGATCGTACAATGCGTCTTTGGAGTGTATTTTCCATCTAATGGCACCCTTGGCCAGCACAAAAACATACCCCTCATATGACCTTCCACTTACATCATTTCCATAAGCAGCATCAACAAACACCTTCAGTTTTTCTCCTGATTTTTCATAACACAATGACAAATCTTGGGTCTCCTTGAGGTAATGAAGGAGCTTCCTTCCAATTTTGCAATTTAGGATTTGAATTAGCCTGGCTAACCTTACATACTGGGAAACTTAAATCTGGTCTAGTTGTACTGGATAAGTATAGGATCTTACCTACAATTTTTCTATAACGTGTTTTTTTTTACTCCTCTGTGACATTGTTTGGTACAGTTGAAGGTAAAGGAGTACAACAACCTTTTGGGTAGGGTTCTTCTAGTGATTTAAGAACATTTGTCCTTATGTACATGTTTTGACTAAACATACATTTTTCTTAGACCCTTGAGTGACTTAAATCGACAAAAAATCTGAGATATTTCCCAAATTACGCACTTCAAACTTTGACTTCAATCTTTTTACAAACCAATCTATTTTAGTTTGTAATCCCCACACACCTAGATCATCAACATAAAGGGCAAAATACAGGTCATGATCTGGGCTAAAATACAGACATGGATCACATTTGCTTTGATTTAAGCCAAGCTTGACAAGTTGTGCAGTGATACAATTGTGCCAATCTTTACCAGCTTGACATAAACCGTAAATACTCTTGTTGAGTTTTAGCACATAGTCTGGGTATTCTACACTGCGAAAACCTTCTGGTTGACTTACAAATACAGTTTCCTTAATTTTGCTATTAAGGTATGCCGATACAATGTCCAAATGACAATTATCCCATTCACGCTCTACTCCTATGGATATAAGGGTCCTAATAGTTTTCCTTTTTACCACAGGACAGTAGGATTCAAGGAAATCTGTACCCTTTATCTGACTGAAACCTTGAGCTACTAAACGTGCTCTATACCTAAGTACTTCACCTTCTTGGTTTCGTTTAGTTTTATACACCCATTTGGTGCCTATGACAGTCTTGCCACCTGAATCTTCTGCAAGTGTCCACACATTATGTTTTTCCAAGAGGGCAATCTCTTGGTTCATTGCCTCAAACCATTTATCTTTGTCATCTCGTGAGGTGGCTTCTTGAAAAGACTCCGGATCGTTATATTCTGACCTCAACATGACAATGCGACATTTGACCTTGACTTCATTACAACACACACACTTACTGGGAAGTTTTCTCTCTCTACTCGACCTGCGTAATACTGTGTGTTCAGGCTGTACTGGAGCGTATATTACGACATCAGAATCTGACAAAGAGGCATCACTATCACTTGTTACAGAATTTTCATTTCCTGATTCGGCTACTTCGTGTTCAAACACATCACCTCCACAATCTTTCTGCTCGACAAACACTTCTCCAACTGTTCTAGGTTCACAATCTATCTGAGTTACAGGTTTTTCCTGGTCTTTTACAGAAAACGGAAATACATCTTCAACAAATTCTACATTCCTGGATTAAATGACACATTTCTTTTCGATGTCCCATACACGGTAGCCCCTCGAGTCATCGGGGTACCTTAGCATTGCACCAACATTTGCCCTTGGCACTAACATTTCCACATTACGTTTATGGATCAAAACTTTACAACCAAATGATTTTAACATAAGCAATTCCTGGTCTGACAACTTTCTACTCGTCCACAGTTCAAATGGGATGTTCTTTACAGTTGATGACACACACCTATTCTTTATAGAGCAGGCTATGCTGATGGCTTCCCCCCAAAATTGAACTGGCATGCCTGAATGACTGAATGAGCATGCACCTACTAGTGGTGAGAAGTTGCTGGTTGAGGCGTTCAGCAACGCCATTCTGTTGGGAGAGAGTAAGCCATTGTTAACCTACGAACAATACCTTCCTTTTCAAGATAGTTACAAAACTCTGTACTTAAATACTCTCCACCGTTGTCTGAATGGAAAGATTTCAACTTGGTCTCTTGTGCTGTCTCCATTAGGGCCTTAACCTTGAGAAACTCATTAAATGCATCACTCTTATGCTTAAGAAACCTTACATATGAGAATCTGGTACAATCATCAGTAAATGTAATAAAATATTTGCTACCTCCAATCGATGGGTGCTCTAGCTGGCATACATCAGAGAACACAACATCTAATGACTTCTGAGATACATGATCTCTTTCATTAAATTTAAGTCTTTTCATTTTACCTTGTTTACAAGTATCACAATCAAGATTCTTTTCTTTGGGTATAAAATCACGATCTGGAATGTTCAGAGCATGGCCAAAACGCTGATGCCATATTCCGCTAGTTACAGCTTTGTTGCTCTTAGCATACACAACCTCCACCTCGTCATTACAAGCAAATTCTTTCCCTTGTTCTACCATAAAATAATCACAATTTATCTCATACATATTTCCAACGGCCTCACCCGTAAGGAATATACCCTCATGATCTGACAATACAACTTTGCTATCTTTAATGGTTACGACTGCACCTTTCCTGTCAAATTGACCTACAGATATTAAATTGTCTTGAAGACCTGGGACATACAACACTCTTTTCACTTTCAGAAAAGAACCTCCACACTTGTCAGATAGCTTCATAAGCACACTTCCCGTACCACATACACTAACTATGGATCCATCAGCTGTGTCTACACTACCAGAAACCTTTGGGGTGTAATCATACAGAATATCCTTATAAGGTGTCAGGTGCTCAGTGGCTCCTGAATCTACATACCACCTGCGTACACAATCAGATACATCATCCTTGCTTTCAGTTGCCACATAAGCCTTTACCTTAACACTACTAGCATTAACATTAACACATTCGTTTGCCGCCTCATCGTCCTTTACCGTGGCAATAACCTCACGATTCTTAACCTTAACATTGTCCTTGCGTCCATTACTACAATTCCGGGAAGTATGACCTATCTTGGCACAATTAAAACACAAAACTGAACCTTTCTTTCTTGCTTCATGAACTAAATCACAGAACTTCGCAATATGCCCCTGTTCTTGGCACTTGTAGCACATTAATCCACCACTACCTGTTGGCTTGTTGACATTTTTGCTGCTGTTGACGACCCCCTTGGAATTTAAGCGCATGGCTGCCTCCATTGCCTTCACGCTTTCACCCTCAGATTATTCCTTCTTCAGCCTCGCATAAGTCTCCTGTTCTCGCTCCATCTTTAGTTTGTCCAACTTGTTCTTTCTCTCCTCCAACAATAGTTTGGCTCGCACTACCTTTACACTTAAGTTTTCTTCATTGCTTTCCAATGAACGTAATTTTTTTTTTATTCAGTCCTCTGAGAATAAAAGCAGCTTTGACCTTATCCGTAAATTTTATACCTACATCGTCCAACCGTGCACACCAAGTGAGCACTTTATCAACAAATGTACGCATGCTAATGTCACTAGTTTTCTTAAAAAAAACACTATTCTTCTAACATCGTCACAATTTGAAGGACTCCGGTATCGCAACAAGAAGTCAGAAGATTCTGCCATGCTTCCTTAGCTGTCTCCGCTTCTTTGATATCACCTAGGAAAGGGTCGGTGACCAAACCTATGAGCAAGTTTTTCGCGTCTTGATCTTTGCCCAGTTGGACCTCGGAGTACTCTTCAACGGGTGTATCTTCTACCTCTCCTGTATCGGTCTTTCGTGGGAAACCTTGAACCGCGTCCCACAGACGCCTTGTTTGAAGCAATGCCTTTGTTCGGGTGCTCCACGCTTCCCAATTGTCGTCCTGTAACCTCACTATTGCAACTACTCGCTCGTTGCTTCCCGTAGCTGCATCCATGTTAGTATGTATACTTAAAATAAAACGTACAAATAGTCCTCACAATAGAAAATCATCCACAAAATTCACCAAAAACTATCTTGAATGCACACTTAACTGCCGTCCACATTTGCGCCGCACATATCAACACCTTTTAACAACCGACATTCTCCCATCACAAAGTCCACACATTAACAGCAATAAGCGTTTAACTGGGCTCATAACCTGTCATAAAATAATTAGTAAAAAGGGTTTACTAAATACAGTCCTAAACTCCAAATTGATGGGAGAAGAAACAAACACCGGCATCCATTGGTCACAACCGGAAACAGACAGTTATATTCAAAAAGTACATTTGCCTTGTGTGGTATACAAAAACAAAAGAACACTGAGAAATACAAAAACAAAAGAAACACACTATGAGAATTTGTGAATGCAAACTCACAAATATGAGACTCAAAATCACGATCGTATCCGACCCCAAAAGCCACCTCTATATATAAAATATATCTCATTTTACGCGTATCAATGCGAGGAGCAATGTTCGTGGTTAGAAGTGGGAACCGAACCCCGCGTTTTAAGGCCCTAAAACGAACGGTTTTCGAGATATTGCCAGAAAACCATCCCCGGTCTGCGAAATTTCAGCGGTTGCCATAGTAACGTTGATCTGTTTCTCAGAGGGAACACAGTTATTTGGGAATATCTCCGAAACCGTTCATTTTAGGAACTTAAAAGTGTGTTTCGGGGTCCCTACAGGACCTCCGAGTATTGTTTCTCGTATCCGGCAGCTTAAAATGAGCTAAATCCGACCTTTGTATCGACTGTCCTTGCTCAGTGCCAAAGGGCCGAAAAAAGTCACTTACAAATTGAATTTTCAAAAACCGTTTCTTAGTGGGCCTCTACATACTCGGATCAACCAACATGCAAAATTTCAGCTTTCTAGGTCTAGTGGCTTGAGCCCTGCGTCGATGAGTCAATTTTGGATGGTCAATGCCAAAGGGCCGAAAAAAGTCACTTACAAATTGAATTTTCAAAAACCGTTTCTTAGTGAGCCTCTACATAGGCCTACTCGGATCAACCGACATGCAAAATTTCAGCTTTCTAGGTCTAGTGGTTTGAGCCCTGCGGTGATGAGTCAATTTTTGATTATATATAATAGATTGATGACTGCATTACCGTCATGTGGGTTAATATTTGAATAGCCATTGTGCAGATACATAACTTAATACCGGCAATGCCGACTACTTACAATGTTTGATATTAATGCATTTTACCATTTAAATACTGATACGAAGACTTCGAACATGTACCATGTCATTTGTTTCAATCACTTGACACCAGAGTTCGCATTAGCGTTTTCCGTTCAGTATGTCATTGACATTCCACATGGCCAAGAGTACGTCATGGTATCAATTTCCGACACCGCACGCTTATTGTATCTCGTACCACTGTCAGCTGGGTCTTATCACTGCCCACTGGATCGATCGATCGAGTTGGCAGTGCATCTTATACTTCCGTTCGTTCCACCACTGCCAGCTAGTATACTTCCGTTCGATTGATCGAGCGGCCAGTGCATACTTCCGTTTTCCACCACTGCCAACTAGTAGACTTCCGTTCGATTGATCGAGCGGGCAGTGCATACTTCCGTTTTCCACCACTGCCAGCTAGTACACTTCCGTTCGATCGATCGAGCGGGCAGTGCATACTTCCGTTCGATCCACCACTGCCAGCTCGATCGTTCCGATCCACTTCCGTCCCAAATTTTCAAAATCACTCCCACAAAACTATCCAGCAACCGAGCGGAAAGATTTTACACATCAAAAATTATACGAGCCTTACAGTAGTCGCATATGATGTGTAACATGTGACATGTTATCCTAATATGTGTGTCCCGGGAGCGCAAAACCCTTGTTGACAGTGAACTCTGTTGGTCATTGAAATAACTACTTGTAAATCTCCAGTGCCAAATCCTGAATCATAATTGTTATTTGCCGTGGCGGAAGCTGCGCTCTATACCGGCCAGTTAGTGAACCCATGCCAGTGATGTTATTGAAAATGGCCTCGTTTTGGCGATCAGCGCACTGCCAAGTATAGGCGCGGTTAAAAATTAGGTGTGTTGAAGGTATATTAAATGTGTTTCTTCCAGTGATATGTTTAGACCAACGAAGTTTCAATTATTGTTAGTAGTCGGTATTAATATACTGAATTCCTACGTTGTTTGGAGTGTTTGTTGATGCGATATAGATTCCACATAGCCACATGGCCGACAGTACATTCGAGTGCTTACATTAAATAATAATACAGCAAAAGTATGAAGATTTAATAAATCGTAATTGTTTTCTGCAAATATTATAAAATGAATATTTTCACACCAAAGAACGACAACTTGAAGATGATTTACTGTAGGAATATCTTAAATGGGGTCTCCAAACCTTGGACTAAACTGTATGCGATATACATTCCCCATAGCCACATGGCCTACAGTACGTCGTTTTACCGATCTCCGCCATCACGCTCGTTCATTGTTTCCGTTCCATGCACTTCCGTCCATTTTCCGAAATCACTCCCACACAAATGGCCAGGTACCGATTGGAAAGATGTTACACATCAATAAGAAATAAAATAAATCTATGACATGGGCTCGCCGGCTTTACTTCCCCTCCGAAGGAGGGCATACTGTGGGATTCTTAACGCTCTTAAAATTCCGACGACTTCGGCCGGGAGAATACACCTAGTATATTAATCATCTGACATTCCCGGCACACGAACCGTATTGTCGTGGCCCTTTTATGTGGGGGCCATAACGATGTTGTGGGGGATGTTTAGAGTGATTGAGTGTAACTGTGGAGTTTAAGGGATGGTGCTTCTAGATGTGTAGTGAGGATCAATGTGTTACGTGCCACCCCTTGTGGCACTTTCGTTAACTGGATTACAGTGGATGAAAGCACAACACAATTGGTCCTTTTAAAGAAACACTAGTTGAAACCCGTCAAAACATGACGGTCAATAGAAAAATATTTACTGAAGAATTTTCTTCTATAGGCCTACTGTACATTTTTGTACGATTATTTTTTGACTCTATTGAAACTATAAGGGCGTCAATTGATTGCACTCTCAACATTGCAAAATACTGCTGGCCATGACTGAAAAATTGTTGGGGCAAATTGAGGCCTATACGTTCCAGAGTTTCCCCTTGAGCATTATTGATAGTGATAAAGTATGCCAAATGAATTGGAAAATATTGCCTCTTAAAGAAAATGATAGTGTTTTATCGGATGGTGTTAAATGAAGTCGAAGGATTAGACCTCTCTGCCTAATTTTAACTGCACCTATTAGTTCCATATCCAAGCAATATGGTTGCATTTAGGAGTCCTTGGGAAACGTTCAGATTTCTAAGCAGAATAACGGGTCAAGCGTTTGGAGTATGTGGCGGCCAGTCATTTAGTTCCAAGAAATTCAAGAACTCTGAGGAGTCTAATACAACTGGCCGCAAACCGTCGCTTATAATTTTGGAATATAACGAAGAAATGCGATGATGCGCAATTCCATACATTTTAAAACAATGTGGACCGTGTGCGTGTGGCACAGTAACATTGGCACCAAATGAAACGAAGGACATAGCATTGTACTGCCGATTAGTCTCCCTGAAATTCCTTGAGATATCATCTCCAGTGAAAAATAATTGTTGCAGCCTGTCAAATATTTTATATTTATTCAGATTAATTTTACCATTACAGCAGCAAAGGTCAAAGTAACCAAGTGTAGATTTCTCGCAAGAGATATACAGTGCAGAACAATGTTTACATTTGTTCGTCAAGGACCCTAAACTGTAACGGCATAGTATCTGGAATTGTTTCTGAAATGCCATATTTATGTTAGATTTTAAAAGTGGCTTCGTATTTTTCTCCGATTTCCCACTTTTTTTTGGGGCTAGTGTTCCATTTCGTCAAATGGGTTTATTTATAGCAGCATTTCTCCCCAAATTAACGTCATTTTAAATAACACTATAGTGGCCTGCATCAACGCAGCCGCCAAATATTAAATGGCAAATAATAACTTACTTCCATTACCAAAATCATCTGCGTGGTTAGACCCATTGTTATGTACTCTAAACAAATAATCAATAAACAACAATATTCACATATACAATGAAGTTCAGAGACTTCCATTCTCAAGTTGGTTGCTGATGAGAATGCGATGAGACTGATCGCCAATAATACAAT
Organism: Meconema thalassinum; assembly: GCA_946902985.2. Taxonomy (NCBI): domain Eukaryota; kingdom Metazoa; phylum Arthropoda; class Insecta; order Orthoptera; family Tettigoniidae; genus Meconema; species Meconema thalassinum. The sequence continues at coordinate 762,186,705 of OX336390.1, forward strand.
CCTTGCAATTTTTGCAATTTGCTTGCAAACGCCACTCAGGATGACGATCTTCATTTTGAAATAAACAGAATGAAATTGCTGTAAATAATCAATTTCCATCACCTGTTGAAAGTACAATACTTTGCATTCCCATGACAGTAAATTATGCAAGGGAGCATAGAATCACTTCGCTACTACTGGAATGAGCATAGACTCACTTCGCCAGCCACCGTAATGGAGGGAGTTTTAGAATTATATGTTCAGTGCTTGTCAAAGATCGTATTAACACAGGGAAGCCACTCTTAAGACTACATTCTGAGCTATTGCCCCGGATTCCAGGTTCGATCCCCGCTCTGCAAGAAATTTTATTCTGGTCTGAGGACTGGAACGGGGCGCACTCGTGAGGCAAAACTAAGAAGAGCAAAGTTTGATTCCCATCTCAACAATCTTGGATTTGGTTTCCGTGGTTTCCCACTTCCACTCCAGGCAAATACCTAACTTAAAGCCTCGGTCGTTAACTCCCCATTCCCCACATTAATTACAAATGCACACATCAACACAGCCATCACATTAACACAGGTTATCAGAGAAAAGTTTACACTCGCACACCAAAATAGACGGGGCTGAGTGACCACGATGTCTGAGTCCATCAAATGAATTATGTTCGCCAATTTGTTAACGCTGATGTATGTTTTTGAACTACTGGATATACGTTCAATGACTTTTAAATTAATATCATTACATTGTTGCAGCTTGGCAAATATTTTATATTCCAGTAGATCAATTTTACCATCACAACAGTAAAGGCCGAAGTAACCGCGCGTAGATTTTACGCAAGAGAAATACAATGTAGAACGATGTTTACATTTGATCGTCAAAGACCTTACACTGTACTGCATAACATCTGGAATTGTTTCTGAAATGGCCTAATTATATTGGATTTTAAATGTGGCTTCGTATTATTCGATAACACTATAGTGTTCTGCAATATCGGAGGCGCTAAATATTAAATGGCAAAAAATACTTCCATTGCCGAAATCAACTGCGTAGTTAGATTCAGTACTCAAAACAAATAATCATTAAACAATTGCCTTATACAATGAAGTTCAACATGACCGTCCAGAGACTTTCATACTCAAGTTGGTTGGTGAGGAGAATGCGATGAGACTGAACGCTTAAAATATATTCCTTATAATTGTTCCTGCCAGCGAAATTTTTTGCAATAGCTTGAAAACGCAGCTCAGAATCACGTTCTTCATTTTGATATAAACAGTACAAAACTGTTCTAAATAAGCTATTTCCATCACCTGTTATAGTTTATGGCAGTACATTTTGCAGGGGAACATAGAATCACTTCGCCAACTACTGGAATGAGCATAGGTCTAAACTCAATACTCACTTCGGCAGTCACCCTAATGGAGGCAGTTTTAGAATTCTATGTCCCGTGCATGTCAAAAATCGTATTAACACATGGAAGCCCACCCATTCTTGGCTATCGCCTCGGAGACCCGTGTTACATTTCCTGCTCTGCCAAGAAATTTAATTCTGGTCTGAGGGCAAAAACGGGGCACATTCAGTCTCTTGAGGTATAACTAAGAAGAGGAAGGTTTGATTCCCACCTCGACAATCTTGGATGTGGTTTTCTGTGGTTTCCCACTTCCACTCAAGACAAATACCGGGATGGTTCCAAACTTAAGGCCTCGGCCGTCACCTTGCCATTTCCCACCTTAATTACAAATACACACAGTAATGCAGCCATCACAATAACACGGGTTATCAGAGGAAATTTTACACGTACACACCAAAGTTCGCGGGGCTAAGTGACCACGATGTCGGAGCCCTTCAAACGAATTATGTTTGCCAAGTGTCTCTCGTGGCGAAAGCAATTGTGGACACGCGCCAGGGCCTGGAAAACTACCTTTTCTCTAATAATTTAAGAGTATATCGACGATGCATAATTATAACTTTTAGTCTAGGATGCTACCAACTTGACCACCGAAGCATTCGGAAGAAATTGCAATATTAAGGTACATAAACAACATAGCCTACACACTCAACTGTCAGTTAATGTTCTTCAACGTTTCCCTTCTTAAAAATTCCCCTCCTTTATAATTCTCCATCACGTGAAAACGCGCGATGTCTTGTGTTTTAAATATATCGATGCAATGGTGCTGCCATCTGTTGTTAGTTACTGGAACTATATGGGCGAGGTACTGCCATCTGTTTTCAGTTACTGGAACTGATGGCAGATATTAGCTCTTTTGACCACATGCTGTAATGCAAAGGTAAAACGGAAATAAAACGTATTGAGAGGGAATGTAGAAATATGTATCTTTAACTGACATAAAACCTTACTAATACTCCTTGATAAAACAATATTTCAGTAGTAAAAAAATAAAAATACTGGCGGGAGGTGGGATCGAACCTGTGATTCTTGGATCCACAGTCAATCGCCTTAACCAAATAGCTATTCACGCACTCTCGTACAGCCGCAGACGCAACCATTTAGTATCTTCAAAAGCCGGTATCTGAAGAAAATAATCCAATTCATTATCAATAAAATCAATATTGCAAATTCGTATATGTTCATACTGTTATTATATTTTATTGTCAGAACTTGGTTAATGTATGTTTTCAATTACATGGAAGCTTATTAAATAACTTACATTTAAATGGACTTCTCACCGCCATTTTGTCATGAGCCCAGGCGGTTTGTGCGCATGCGTGAGGAGCAAGAATTCTGCTATTTTCTATATTTATTTAAAAATATACCGTAATATATTAGTTTATTTTATAGACACTCTGCAAATCTACTGGCCAAGAGCTTACGTTAGAGTGCTCTACGAAGTAAATCGGTTCTGTCGTTCTCTCAATCTCGTGGTAACAAAAATCGCCTTAGTGTTTTAAATATATAGATAATTTTATTTCAGGTCTACAAACATACACCATGCACACACACACACACACACACACACACACACACACACACACACACACTGAGTCTCACTTCATAAGAGACTACTAGTCACTATTAGTTTCCACACTTAGCCTACTCTCACATCGCTGTTTATGTTCTCTCTGTCCGTGAGGCGGTACAGTGTTCCAGCTTACACTCACACGTACAGTCTACACAGGTTCTCTACAGCCTTGCCCCTGCCATCTCACTTACGTCCAGAGTCTTCTTGCTGCTCCTTGTGCGCTCTTGCTCGTCCCGTGCCGATCCCACGACCACGTCTTCCACGAAGCACCGCGACACCTCCAAGCACTCACAGTCCTGACTCAAAGTTGCACCCTGGCAGTCAGGCTTCCACTCTGTTACCGTAGACGTCCAGTAATAATCGCTGTACTGCTCCGCACTCACTCACTCGACAACACTAACACTGACCAATACTGCCCAACACACTCCTCCTCGCCGCGGCTCGCTGGTTTATATGGGATCAGTCCCTGGCATGGAAAGTTCTAAATGTCACAACCTATTGCCGCATTGAGTCTGTTCTCGATGGTTCCACATCCAGACCTTTCGCGCATTTTCCGACCGGCCCGCGATGACTCACAGGTGCTTGGTTATTGTGACTGCCGGTGGGTCTGCCCAAGGCCACTAGATATTTGCCTTGGTCTGTCACAATGCCCCTCCCTTCGAAAGTGCACTGTCCATATGTTCGCGTAAATAAAGTGGCGAATATGAGACAAGAAATAGCACTGTACCTTAATATCCCCAACACCAATTTCTACACAGCGCATTGCTTTCAAACGACTTCGGTGACAATATTAGTGAATGCTAGAGATGGATGGCACTAGTCATCATGCAGGCTGTAAACAATAGCATTGCCAAGCAAAGTAAATGGTCTCTGCTTTCGAAGTGCTTTGACCCACGCATGCGCTCTGTTCAGTCAGCAAAGCCAGCGTGCCCTGTTCACTAACTGAAGTAACTGAATCCCACGGATATTTATGAATATTTATGTTAAAACATATAATAAAGTAGGTATAATTATCGTTGAACACAAACAGTCGTATGAAACTCGCCTATAATGGTAATTAAGATACTCGTATGGAAATTATAAAACTCGCTACACTGCTTTCATAAACATAGTCGTGCCATAATTATTGCCATTATAGGCTCGTTGCATAATGTACTATTAATAATGCAAGTCTCTTGAGATTGTCCTTTACCTTGGTCTGTCTTGCAATGATGGTGTCTGTGAACGTCCAAGATGCCGGTCGATTTCCTTTTGCACCTTTTCCTGCACCTCAGGGTATAGCACCATGTACATCATAGCAAAACCAAGTGAGTTACCTACAGATTCACCTCCAGCACCAAACAAATCCAGGCAGGTTACTACCAGCATATTATCTGGAAAGTATGCAACACCAATAGGTAAATGTTTTATTAATACCTAAAATACATAAGAAATAAAGCTAAAATTAATGAGGACAGACGGAAATTATAATTTTTCGAAACGGTGGTAAACCAGCAGTCTCAGACCAAGTGGTATGTGATTATGTGAATTTATTACTTACTGACGGTTAGAATGAAATAGAAAAAGTAAAGTCAAGATATCTCGAAAAGAGCCCTTGGAGTATCAAAGACAACCAAATCTAGACTGGTAAGAAACTAGAAGTAGTCACCTGCTTTTAATACTTAATACCCTACAGGTTACAGGAAGAAGTTTTCGACTACGTATACGATCAAAGACAGCTGTACCAAGTACCAAATTTCACTGTGCTCGGTTGATTAAATCTCGAGAAAATGCCATTTAAATATTTTAACTTCGCTTGGACGCCATGTTGGTTTTATACTTAACATGTTTTTAAGCATCGCATAGCTGAACTTACCTTAGTAAACTCTATAACCATACAAAATGTCAAGGCGGTACTAGTATCAGTTTCAGAGATATAGAATGCCGGTAAAATATTTCGCACAGCTGCCATATTGGATTGGTGAAACATGATTAAATTTGAAGGGCACGGTCGAGGTTGGACATAATAGTACTATGTGTTTACCAATTCTCATTAAAACCGCTCCAGCAATTTATATTTTATTAGGGACACACATATACACACACGCACACACACAGACAAAAGTTCATTTCATAGACCTATGTTTAGCCTATTTTCATTTTATGAAAAAATAGGCTTATGAGATCACCTTTTGTCCGTGTGTGTGTGCGTGTGTGTGTGTGATGGAGTGTGTGCCCCCCCCCCCTAATAACATCTAAACGGCTTGAGCGATTACAATGAAACTCGGTAAGATCATACCACTATTCTGGCCGACCCCGACCGTGGCCTTGAAATTTTATTGTGTCGCACCAATCCAACATGGCAGCTGTGCGAAATATTTCACCAGCATTCAGTATCTCTGAAACTATTACCGACATCGCCCAGAAATTGTGTACAGTGATAAAAGGCACTACTAGAAGTTCACCTATGAGACTTTCCAAAACCTGGTGACAACAAAACCAACATGGCGGCCAAGCGAAGTTGAGACTTTTAATAATAGACTTTTCTCGCGATTTAACCATCCAAACGTAATAAATCTTGGTACAGCAAATGTTTATACATATTGTATTGCAATGGAGTCTAATTTAGTTCAATTGTTTACATAACCTCAAAATGCCGGCTGTGCGTAATATTTCCGAAACTATTACAGATATCACCCTGAAATTGTGTACGGTGATAAAGGGTACTGATACAAGTTTACTTATGTAACTTTCATAAACCTGTAAAGTACAAAACGAACATGGAGGAAATGTTTCAACTTCGCTTGGCCTCCATGTTCGTTTTGTACTTTACAGGTTTATGAAAGATACAAAAGTAAACTTGCATCATGACGAATAGAAATAAACAGTGTCATCACTCCGCTACTTAAGCAATGTAGTTCATGGTCCAGCTAGTGTGTGGCGCGGAAGTCGCGGCGAACCATAAGCACGTATGACAGTAACCCACGAGGTTAGTACTGTAATATCCTGTGCGCGAGAAGTCGTATTATTCGAGGGAATTTGTTTCTTTGTAATAATTTACGAATGTCTGTGCAGTGCTTTGTGTGTGCAAACAACTAAGTTTTCTGTTGTTTCGGGAAAATGCCGTAATGTTTTGTTCCGGGAAGTAAATCGGGTTACGAAGAAAATCTGATGGTCGACATTTTTTCACACCGCCAAAAGAAACAAATCTGTTTTCGAAATGGGCGAGAGTTTTTCCGTGGAAGGATAAACAATTGTCGATCAAAAATAGAATCTGTGACGAGCGTTTTTCGGAAGATTTAATTATTATAAAGGCGGACTGTTTCGTAGTGAACTATGAGAACGTGAAACTTCCTCGCGTGAAGTGGAAATTAAAACCAGGATCAGTACCTCAAATTTTTCAAAATTTACAGAAATATCTATCCACTGATGTAAAATCACGAAAGCCGCCCAGTAGGATACGGAATGAAGGCAGTCTTCCATGGTTACTTGTTCTATTTCGTGCCATCCTTACCTAAAACGAAAAAAAAAAAATCCGTCTCAATAATAATAGGCCTAAAATAATAATAGTTGTTGATTCTTTAGGTACTTAACGACATCGTGGTCACGTATCCCCGTGTGTTTGGGTTTGTTTAGAATTCGTCTGATGACCTGTGTCATTATGATGTCTGTAGTAGTGTGTGTATTTGGAATTGAGGTCGGATTTGGGTAGGAAGCGGCCGTGTCCTTCAGTTAGGTACCATCCTGGCATTTGCCTGGAGAAGTGGGAAACCACGGAAATCCAATTCCAGGATAGCTGAGGTAGGAATCGAACGCGCCTCTTAACATTTTTGCCTCACGAGGCTGAGTGAACACCGTTCCAGCCCTCAGACAGGTATTAAATTTATTGGCAGAGCTGGGCATCGAACCCGGACTTCCGTGGTGATAGCCAAGTGGCCAAGAATGAGTCGGACATATAATAATGGCCAACCTGCCAATAAAATAAACGGTCATCCAATTCTTCGCTTCCGTTACCGCCCTCCTGATCTTCGGATATTGTTTCAACTTTGTCTTCAGTATCAGAGTCACAAATTCCTTTGAAATTACTGAATCATGAACTAGCTATTCGTTATCTTTCAGCAGAAGGTGACACGCTTCATCTGCATCCTTAGGTTTTCGTAAGGCGCAGTCTCCTTACTGATATTAACTAAGGCAACATACTAAGCCAAATAATCGTTATAACAGCACACCTGCCACTCACAAACAGAATGTAACATCATTGGGAGCGCTGGTACTATCAATCTCACGCTGACAAAATGTTACACGTGCTAAGTTATTTTAGGCACGCTATTTCACAACTCCAGAAAAATGCTTACTATGGTTTGGTGTAAGATGTCACGAGACGATAAGATCATAACTTGAACTGTTGGCTTGATATTAAAACTAATATAACGAACCATGGAGCTGTCAGACCAATACGCGACTAACGGAGGGTTTTAAACGATAGTTATACATGGGGGCTGAGAATATTAATGCTAACTTTTTGACAGTATTATTCATAAGTCTAAACACACACTTTGTTGTAATCAGCGTAACCGCAGGCTTCGTAAAGAGGTTTACGTAGCCCAGCGCGGATCCCACTATTGAACAGCTGACTGTGTAGCGTTGGGGATCAGCGCCGCTAGGGCTAGCAGAGCGGGGCGCGGTTGAACTCGGTGAGTGATAACACTATTTATTTCTATTCGTCATGCTTGTATCAGTACCCTTTATCACCGTACACAATTTCAGGGTGATATCTGTAATAGTTTCGGAAATATTACACACAGCCACCATTTTGAGGTTATGTAAACAATTGAACTAAATTAGACTCCATTGCAATACAGTATGTATAAGCATTTGCTGTACCAAGATTCATTACGTTTGGATGGTTAAATCGCGAGAAAAGTCTAATGAGCCCTTTAATGTATGCCTACATTCAAGTCCTCAAATAATTTTTAATTCTTCAGCTAAGATACAGCTCAGTTGAGAAAAAATTTGGTCATATTTGAAATATCAGTCTGTCTGGGTGGACAATGCATTGCTACCGTTGTCGCCAGTGAAGCAACGCCAGGTTAAATATAGCCTATTCCAAGAAAAAGAGAAAGGCAGGTGCAAGCGATGTATCCGTTGACTTGTTCAAATGAGATGTATAAATGTTTCATGGTATTAAACGCTAGAGAATGAAGATGATAGGCCAACTGAGGAATGAGTTTATGACCAGACATGAGAGTGGGAGAAAGGTCATCACCCTGGTGTCACCGTAGTATTTGAAATATAGCCAATGAGAGCAAGACGCCAAATTTGAACACGCAGATTGTTTGCGCGCGAATTCTGATAAATAGGTGTTCCACGATGCGATTTTCTGCACGCGAGTGTCAATTGTTTGTGCTGGTTTTTACAAGCTGAATGAGATGTGTCCGAAGTGTGTGCGAGTATTATTACTATTTTTGTTGAGTGAGTTACCCCTTCCACGTGAAATTTGATTGAATCACATAAATATAGCGGTCTGTGAATAGACGCGGTCACAATTTTAGATATCTTCGAGCGAGTAGGGTGTCACTCAGTCAGAGGACGTGACACGTTGATTGACTAACTTTTGCGGGTGCTTAGGCGGCACGAAAGACTTTGAAAATTTTATTGTGTTGCGTGACGGGCAACATAGAATTGTGTTTGTGTATTAGGTGGAATATGTCCACATATTGTAGGGAAAGTCTACAACACTGCAATTAACTTATGGGTGAATCGAGTAACTCAATTATGCAGTATAATTAGGAGCCTGAAAATAATAACAATAACTTTATTTCCTTTAGCAAGATGATCGTCACCATGGCCTCAAGAGTAGATAGTGTCGTATCCCAAGTTTTGATGTCTAGCATGACGGGTTAGGCTATGCAGAAGGAAGATAGCGTGTGCTATCTCGGCACCGGGCAGCATAGAATGTGATGAGTACTAATTAAATGTATTTAATTTTGACGAGGAGGGATCATGTTTAATTAATTGGGAAATTGTGTTTTTTGTAAATAATTTTGCTTTGCTGTGATTACAAGTAAATTCGTTTCACAGACATATGAGTTAAATAGCATCACGTGGCTTTGTGTAAATATTAGATTATTTTTCTTGTGTGTTTTTCTTGAGTTTTAACCCGTTGCTTTGTTTGATAGAGTGCTTGCCTTCATGTCGTTGCGCACATGAATGCGAGGCACTAGCGAGATTATTTACGGCTGAAACCTTAGATAAGGGTGATAAATGGGACTGCATTTAAATTTTATGTTAGATAATGGGGGGGGGTATTCCCGTCTTTTTGGTTGTGTTTTACCCAGGCAAATGCTTAGATTGTTTTGCTTTGATCAACTTTATGTTGTTACAGAAGACCGTTCGCCTTTCTGTAGTCATATATTAGATTTTTGTGTGGTAATTTATATTCGGGATCTGGGGTACAAATGAGGTCAATTGGTCAGGTATGGAGATGCGTGTGTGCTATATGATATTCTTCGAAGAGGTAGCAGGATTCGGACATGGCGATCCAGTTTCCGTTGATCCTCATGCTTCAGTAAACGTACCTGAGGGACATGTTGCTGATATGTGGATCTTGACACCCATGGGTGGTTGGTCAAGAAAATTTGATGTTTTATGATGTATTTTACGCGATTTCAGAGGCTTGGAGTTTCTGCTGACACACTATGGCACATTTGAGCTTGACTGACCTATGTACAGAGATCGTTGAATGTCGATAAGGATGCAGCGTGCGCGCTATGCATTCCTTTAACTAATTGTTAGATTGCTTGCTTGGCAAATTATAGCTTGCTTTTGATGTTAATTGGGATAGATGCCCATGCCCGTATTTAAATACTTCAGTCCGTATTAATCGAAGTGTTACTTGTAATTTTTGTATTCAGCCCGCTGGGGCATTTTAATTTTGTTGTTGTTGTTGCTTGGATTTTTGCCAAGCATTGTAAAATGTCAGTTTAAAGGTCGCAGACGGCGTGCCGATATCCTTGTTGTCACGTCGGTGCTATGTTTTGTTTTGCATGACTTAAGACCGACTGTTCGGCAGTCAAATATGTGTAAATATACAATTCGTGTATGATTGATTTTATGTAAGGGTAGACAATGCCAGTGCATTTATATTCTGTATTAGCCATTTAGTGTGTATTCCCATAATTATCATGATTTTCCAACTCGCAGTACGGGGTTCACGACTTAATCGTATGGTCGATCTGAAGTGAATTCCCGTCAAGTACTCAAACCTGTCTTTGTCCGAACGCGCACAACACAATAAACATGTTTCTGTTCTATTTTTTTTATTTTTGATATTGTCTTGTTTAAACTGTAATGTTCTTTGAAGTGATAGTTTTGTATCCCTCGTTTACAACTGTCAAAGTTGATTTATGAGGTACTTTTCATGGGCTGGTGTTTGAACCAGTTATTTTATTTTACGGCCATCGTGGGCTGGGGATACGTTGTGAGCAGTCGCAAGTGGGGCATTCCAAGTTCCCAGCTGGCTTGTTGACTTGGTGTTCGCTGTCCAGGGGTCGAGTGTGGGTTAATGGGTCACTTGCACGTCACGTGTGGCGGGCCATTGGCTCATGGCATCACACGAGGGTGGATTATTTTACTGTTATGTTATTAGTCCGTATTAAATTGTTTTGTTTTAACCTGTCATATGTCACTCATAGCCTTAAGTTCCCTTATGAATCCTGGAATTTTTTTAGAAGCACGTTCTCCTCTCAGTACTTTGTATGGACCGATCACCCCCGAATGTCTGTCTCGTGTAGTGCTTCTTTTCCAGGGGTACATAAGAGTAACTATGGCACCGAGCAACGTGGGGCATGAGGATATTCCCGACCGAGCTCTCGTGGTGAATTTTTAAAATATTTTTGTACAAAGGCGCAGGATGTCAAAACTGTGGAAAGCAATATGGAATGGCTAGACCAGTGGAAACATTTTGTACTTGCAATTAGATCACCGGATGTGATAATTGTAATAAAGTAGTTAAAGCGATGTGTTACCGCTATGAAAGTTTGATATGGAAAATCATGGAGTGTGTGTAAAATATAAATATGGAACATAGTAGTTGGATTGAGATTTTCTGATAAATGTTAGACTATATGTTCCAGGCGCCCATTATAGTAAAATTAGATTTGTGGAACAAAACAAACTCCAAATATATATGACAGGAAGGTTATACCTTAAAAACTGATTGATATTTGATTAATTAGTTGTGTTTATTCTGAACTAAGGCTAGAATTTGATACGGAAATGACGGGTAAAGAAAATTAATAATAATAATAATGATACTCAAGGATGCTATTGCTTTGGGGATAAATCTAAATGAATTGAGTAATTAAAGGGTTAATCTGCGTTCGTTTATTTGTATGTGCGAGTGTGCTATTGATAGTACCTGTGCTATCTTCCTGTATTTCTCTTGTGAATTTGATATTGCGTGTGCGCGAAGATGGCTTCGATTGACGAGATAAGGATGGTGATTGAACAGGCAACAGCCCGTAACCAAAAACAGTTAGATGAGTTAAAAAGTGATATGACTAATCAAATCGAAACACAGTTAGCTGAGGCTAGCAAGAAACAGTCGAGCGAATTAGCCGTGGCTAGTGAAAAACAATCAAATAAGTTTGAAGCGCAGTTAGCGGAGATTAGTGAAAAACAATCTAATAATTTAGAAGCACAATTAGCGGAGATGAGCGAAAAACAATAAAGTAAGATAGAGACACAATTAGATGAGGCTAATGAAAGAAACTCTCGAAGTTAACAGCACTCCCGGTAGAAATAAATGACTACACTAAACAACAATTGGCACTATTAGCTCGCGATGTGGAAAATAATAATCAGAAACAGTAGGCCGAAATAAAGAAAATTGAGGACACATTTAGCGGCAAACTAAAGAACTTAGATGACGTTTTGATGGCGAAATTAAATCAGATTGAGGAGGCATGTTCGGCAAACACGTCAGAGTTAAAGTTGGCACAGGGTAGATTGGAGGAGAAATTTGGCAAATTCGAAGAAGAAGCGTTAATAGTTCAAGGACAGATTGAAACGATAGACGGTAGTATAAATGGCTTTGTGAAAGAATTAAGTAAGCTGGAACTCAAGTCAGCAGAACGATGGAAAGAGCTAGAGGAGGAACAGCAGGAAATAAAGCAGACAATTGAGAGTAATAACAATTCGGTATTAGCGAGGTTATCCAGTATAGAATCAAAGCAAGCTGGTAGTAGTGAAGACGTCGAAAAGCGACTAGATAAAATTAAGGATCACATTAGAAGAGATTGGAGTAAAATGACTGCTGAGTCCAAGGATGACAGATTGATGATCATAAAACAGCTAGGCGAAAACTGCAATAGAATTCAGGCAATCGAAGATAACATGAAACTTAAATTTCAAGAACAGAACGACCGTCTTGTTAAAAACGAGCTTAGATCTTTAGAACGAGGGACCATACTGGAGTCTTTATTGGATAAAATAAGGAGGATAGTCATAGTCTGGATAAGGAAGTGTTGTCAAACAATTCGGAGAATGGCAGGAGTCCTGGCATTGTAAACACGCAGTTATTTCAACAGTATGAGGGTCGAACATCTACACCGCAGGAAGGTAAACTACCTACCCAAGTAGTACAGATTATCAGAGCGAACGAATTCCGCCCGAATAAGTTCATTCCTGACACGGGAACCACCCCTAAATATTTCCTCAAAGAGCTTGATGACTTCTTTTTGGACCAGAATCTAAGCCCAGAGCGACAATTAAGGATGGTAGAAAGATATCTTGGAGGTGCGGCATTAATTTAGTTTTTGAGCTTCCGTTACACCTTTGAAAAAATGGCTGGTTTCAAGGAGGCGTTTCTGAAGAAGTTTTGGAGTGGACGCCACCAGCAGAACTTGAGACTAGATTTATACGCTAGGAAATACCATAGCTCACCACAAACTAAATTCGCTGAATATTTCACTAGACAGATGATAAATCTGCTAGATCTGGACAACCCACCGAATGAGCAGGACATGATTACTACTATAAGTAAGCAACTTCCCGTTAACGCGCAGCAATTCTTAGCCGCCGCTAACGTGAGTTCAGCCGTACAAGCCGAAGAACTCTTGCGCCACCTCGATGAGACAAATAATCAGTTTCACGGGAGGGAACGAAAACAGTTGGAAACTGTCAACACGGCCGAGGTCGTTAAGTCACAGGTGACTCACACCAAGACACAAGGGACTACCACTGGAAATAACCCAAGGCGAGATAAAGAGGAAAATAATGAGAGGAGATTTCAACCACGTTATTACGACAACCAGAGGGAAAGATATTATAATGACGGGAGATATAATCAGCGCAGATATCAGCAGGATCGGTATTATGGACGGCAGGAGACACCATATCGAAGAGGAAATTATGATAGCCGATATAATCAGGGTTGGCAAGGAAGACGGTACGATGATCGGGCCGGCGGAAGGAACCAACGGTATCACGAAAAATCCAAACCACAGGAAGACTATCGAAACTGGGATCAAGGATATGAGGAATCACAACGGTATCTTGACGAGCTGCACGCTCAGGGGGACGAAGGAAAAGACCGTTGGCAACGCGTGATGGACAAGCGCCGTAATCCAGATACTCATATGGAGGATGACGGAGCACAACGCCTGCTAATGCAACAGGAACGTCAGGAGAAGGGCCGACCACAACAGAATGGTGGCCGTAATGACAAGAAACTCAATAATTAAACAACAAGATAGCCTCAGGAATGAAGGGAGTTCGGGAGAAGATGGATGGATTGTGGCAAATATTACGGAGTGGATAGCTAGACCGGAAGATTGTTTGGAAGAAATTACAAAACCACAGAATGACACCATGACACAATTGCCTGTCATTTATGCACGGATCGGCGGTTTAAAATTAAAATGTCTGGTTGATACAGTGGCTCAGATCAGTCTAGTATCTGAGGCTTTAGTAAGAGAAATAGGGCGGATTATGATGTACCTATAATTCTGGTCCCTCAAATGAAAGTACGTGGCGTTATTCCTGAGCGCACAGTAACATGTAAAACACAGGCATATTTGGAATTAGAAATACTGGAGCACACTTTTGCCCAGACCTTCGTGATTTTGCCGAAGCTAAATTTTAATATCATTCTGGGATCAAATTTTATATGCGTATATCAAGCAGTCATTGACTTACGCCAAAATAGGTCAGCTTTAAGAACATAGAAGGAATGAGGAAAGTTGGGCTAAATATGGAAGGAGTGACAATAAGAAATGAGGCGAACACGTGGTTGCTTGAGGCAATTAGTGAAGAAACTGAGGAACAATTATTGGAGGGGGACATTGATGACGTCACCACTGCAGTCGTCGAACTAGAAGAAAAAAAGGCATCGAGATATGAGCATTGTAGGCTGAAGCAGATGACATCACGGACGACTTCGAAGAACAATTACAGGAGCGGCTGAAAGGAGTTCAATTAAGGGGTGCAGAGAAGGAGAGACTTGAAAACATACTTAGAAAACATCGGGAGGTTTTTGACACTGTACCTGGGAAGATTTTAAACTTTAAATACTCTATGCAAGTGGATGATTGGTCCCCATTTCGAAGCAGACTATATCCTATCCCATAAAAACATCATGCACATGTTAAACAGATTATTGAAGGAATACTGCAGGCGGGAGTTATAAGGAAGACACCCACACCTTTTCTCAATGCAATTTTGGCTGTCGCCAAGCCCAATGGTTCTATTAGGCTCTGCCTAGACGCCAGAATGCTCAACCTACGATTGTTGCCGGAATATGACCAAGCGCCATTAATACGTGACGTAATAAAATGATTTAGAGGAAAGAGAATTTATTCAAGCGTAGACCTGACCTCAAGTTTCCACCATCTTGAGTTGGATGAAAAATCTCAATTGTTGACAGGTTTCTTGTTCGACAATCAGACGTTCACTTTTTGTAGGATGCCTTTTGGGGTTAAAACAGCTGGTTGTGCCCTGATAAGAGCTCTAGACCGTAACCTTACTGATGAGGTTAAAGAGATGACTGTCAAGTACATTGATGACATTCTGTTGGCTTCTGACTCTATAGAAGAACATATGAACAACTTGGATAAGTTACTGGAAAACCTTCGTACTTCAAACTTCAAAATCAACCTTAAGAAGTCGCATTTCTTCAGGGACGAGATACTGTATTTAGGCCATGTAATCGACAAAGAGGGCGTGAGACCAAACCCTGCCAAAATTGAAGCCATTAAGAATTTCCCCACACCAACCAGGGTGAAACATGTGCGTGCTTTTCTTGGAGTTACGGGATTTTTCAAAGAAAATTGCCCGGGGGTACACAGAGACAGTAGCACCTATGCAGGAACTCCTCAAAAAGAACAACAAATGGCGATGGAATGACAGTTGTGAAAAGTCTTTCCAAGCGACGAAACTTCTGTTGCAGAATTGTATCAAGTTAGGCTATCCTGATTTTAGCCGCATATTTGTAATCCAAGCTGACGCTTCATTTATAGGTATTGGAGCCATGTTATACCAGGAAGATCCGAGTAACCTTCAGAACCGGTCTTACCTGGCATTTGTAAGTCGAAAGTTACGTAAGCACGAACGTAATTACACTGTCACAGAGCTGGAGCTCCTGGCCATACTTCATAGTCTCCAACGATGGCGGAAAATAGTATTTGGTTATCCGGTAACAATAAGAACGGATCACAAAGCTCTCACGTTCTTATTCAAAACTACAATGCTCAGTGAACGGATCACCAGATGGTCAATTTAAATCCAACAATTTGACATTGGGATTGAGCACTGCCCTGGCAAATTAAATGTCATACCGGATGCTTTAAGCAGGAACCCCGAAGCGGAAGTTGAAGAGGAAATAGTTGTGAATCATATTGAACTGACGGACAAGGACCACAGGTTTCTGGATGAATTGAGGGAATTACCTAGAGAGCAAGAGGCTGAACCTTGGATGCTACAGATGATACGTTTCTTTAAAGGAGAACTACAAGCAGGAACACCAGCACATCGGGAAGCTCTACAGAAGGAAGGAAAATACATGTATCGAGATGGCATATTACTCAAATTTGTGGACGAGGAACATTCAAAATTAAGGATTATGGTGCAAGCTTCTTTGCAGCGTGGATTAATCTGGCATGTACATGAAAGTCTAGGACATATCGGCTTAGATAAATCGGAAGCAACTATCGCCGAAGCATTTACGTGGCCACGCATGAGATCAACTACATGCGATGTAATAAAGACATGTGACACCTGTCAGCGCACGAAACCAAATAACTACTTGATGAAACAGTACCCCAAACCGTTGTTGCCACTAAAGCCTGGTGAACTACTTGCGATTGATACATGTGGTCCAATTCCTAAGGGAAGGAGAGGTTGCAGACATCTACTAGTTTGTTTAGATGTATTTTCAAAATTCGTGGTTTTGTGCCCAATACAGAAAACCACTACAAAACAAATTCTAAGCCGCATTAAGAATAAAGTTATTCCTACTATGGGAAAACCTGAGTTCATATTATCTGACCACGGGAGCTACTTCACCAGTAATGAATTCAAGAAGGGAATGGTAGATCTTGGAATAAAACATATTTTATCTTCGATAAGACACCCATCCGCTAACACAAGCGAACCTGTAATGAGGAATATTTCAATGTTTTTTAGGGAATTTGTACCTAATGAGCATAACAAATGGGTTGATCATGTGAAGGACATAGAAATCTGCATAAATTCAACGAGACAAGAATCTACGGGTCAGATACCTATGGTTTTGCACCATAACAGAACACCGGAGAGATCGTGGGATAATATTATCACTTTCCCACGTGATCTCATGCCAGCACATGAGTTACGTATCCAAAACACTGTAACACACATGAGAGCTCAAGCGGACCGACGTCTGAGAAGAGTGAGAGGGAAGTCATTCCACCGTGAATTGGTTGCAAATGAACTAGTCTTGATTAAGAAGCCTCCGTTATCTGAACCATCAAAGAAGGTATTTCACAAGTTCTGTGTCCGTTATCTGGGGCCGTTCAAGATAATCCAAAATCTTGGAAATAATGCATATAGAGTGGAGGAGTTGAGCACGGGTACGCAAGCAGTTTATAACATAGCAAATATGAAAATCTACAATAGACCTGAGCCATGGGAGCCGAGAAGAAACGACATCGTAGCAGCAAATTATGTGGAGATGTAAGATCGCACCAAATATACGGGGCGCGAGTGAGCCAGCTCTGAGAAGAAAACGTAAACATTGGGTCGTTTTTAAGTTGTAATGTGAGCAGTCTGAAATAGGTATGTTGACACCTATTGTTTGTCTGAACGGCAGCGAGATAAGGGGAGACTCGTTTGGCCTGAGGCGGCGAGCAATTGGAATGTGCTCATTAAGTGGCAAGTGGCCGAGTTCTAAATAGCAGCAGGGGCGTCTGGAAATGAATGAATGAGAGGGGATATAACACTGTCAGACTGATGTGCTTTTTGGCAGTGAAAATTGACTTCTACATAAGTTAAATTTCCACCTTTTAATGGGTGAATGAGCCCTTTAATGTATGTCTACATTCAAGTCCTCAAATAATTTTTAATTCTTCAGCTAAGATACAGCTCAGTTGAGAAAAAATTTGGTCATATTTGAAATATCAGTCTGTCTGGGTGGATAATGCATTGCTACCGTTGTCGCCAGTGAAGCAACGCCAGATTAAATATAGCCAATTCCAAGAAAAAGAGAAAGGCAGGTGCAAGCGATGTATCCGTTGACTTGTTCAAACGAGATGTATAAATGTTTCATGAAATTAAACGCTAGAGAAGGAAGACGATAGGCCAACTAAAGAATGAGTTTATGATCAGACATGAGAGTGGGAGTAAGGTCATCACCCTGGTGTCACCGTAGTATTTGAAATATAGCCAATGAGAGCAAGACGCCAAATTTGACCGCGCAGATTGTTTGCGAGTGAATTCTGATAAATAGGTGTTCCCACGATGCGATTTTCTGCACGCGAGTGTCAATTGTTTGTGCAGATTTTTACAAGCTGAATGAGATGTGTCCGAAGTGTGTGCGAGTATTATTACTATTTTTGTTGAGCGAGTTACCCATTCCACATGAAATTTGATTGAATCACATAAATATAGCGGTCTGTGAATAGACGCGGTCACAATTTTAGATATCTTCGAGCGAGTAGGGTGTCACTCTGTCTGAGGACGTGACACGTTGATTGACTAACTTTTGCGGGTGCTTAGGCGGCACGAAAGACTTTGAAAATTGTATTGTGTTGCGTGACGGGCAACATAGAATTGTGTTTGTGTATTAGGTGGAATATGTACATATTGTAGGGAAAGTCTACGACACTGCAATTAACTTACGGGTGAATCGAGTAGCTCAATTATGCAATATAATTAGGAGCCTGAAAAAATAAGAATAACTTTATTTCCTTTAGCAAGATGATCGTCACCATGGCCTCAAGAGTGGATAGTGTCGTATCCCAAGATTTGATGCCTAGCCTGATGGCTAGGATATGCAGAAGGAAGATAGCGGGTGCTATCTCGGCACCGGGCAGCATAGAAAGTGATGAGTACTAATTAAATTTATTTAATTTTGATGGGGAGGGATCATGTATAATTAATTGGGAAATTGTGTTTTACTTTTTGTAAATAATTTTGCTTTGCTGTGATTACATGTAAATTCGTTTCACTGACATATGAGTTAAATAGCACCACGTGACTTTGTGTGAATATTAGATTATTTTTCCTTGTGTGTTTTTCTTGGGTTTTAACCCGTTGCTTTGTTTGATAGAGTGCTTGCCTTCATGTTGTTGCGCACATGAATGCGAGGCACTAGCGAGATTATTTACGGCTGAAACCTTAGATAAGGGTGATAAATGGGACTGCATTTAAGTTTTATGTTAGACTAGCTGAAGTACCCGTGCTTCGCTACGCGTCATAAATAAATTAAAATGTGAAGGTGACAGTTAAAACAGGGGAGAGGCGAGGTGCTGCGCAGAGGGAAATTAAGGATGGAACATTTTGTCCAACTACACCGCTTGGCTGTGTTTTATAGCACAAATTTAGGTTTTACTCGCTAACGGTTGGAGATACCTTTCGGATAGAAAATGTAATTTTAAACCTCGTATATACCATCAAAAGTTTGCTATTTCTTAGATGGTCGCCATCTTTAAATAGTGCAAAGTATTGAAATCAAAAGTAACCTATATGTTAACCAGGTAAATCAGCTACTTCCATGTAAAATTCATGTAAATCGGACCAGTGGTACTTGCGTGATTGAGTAATACACAGACACACATCATCTCATTTTTAGCCTCGCTTCGCTCGCGTCATAGTCTTGTCATATTGTTATTCAATGAAATGCAGGTTTAACCCCATTAACACCCCTGTTAATGAGTCGGAGTTGATTTTGGTGATGTAATGAATCTTTGTCCTCTTTTATGAATATGACCATTATTTATTGTTTATTGTCTTGTGTCATATCAATAATAATGGCTGCTTTCTTACAATTGACTGCCGACAGCGCAGCGCTATGGCCTAACTAAAAACTCGGCCCACTGGATGCTGCTCTCCAAGGAGCTTACAAAAGTAGTCCATACATAGAGGGCGCTCATAGCAGCACATTAGCAGCTAACATTCCTGGCTCTCCTTGAAAGATGCGATTTCAACAAGAAAACCATGTACTGTACGTACGGTATGTTAAACACCATACGTAAACAACATTTAAAGCTACATCTAATGAGAATATATCATCTAACATAAACTAAAGCAAGTGAACACTGCTATGTATGATTTAAAAATTCGTAATCTGCCTCTCCGTTGACTTTCTCGAAGTTGGAAAGTACCCGCATATCCCACACCAGTCACGGTGAAGGGCTTGGTGACTTTCGAACCCCTCTCTTTGGGTAAATCTCCAATGCGGACTTCTGGAACTGTTGGATTGAATCGAAAACACTGGACGCATTTTCGAACGATCTTTTGTGCTTCTCTTCGACCAATTATCGGCCAATATTTTTGTCGAGTTGAATGTAATAGTTGCTCCGGTGGACAATGATGAAGTCTCACATGCTCGTATCTCATAATAGCTGTTGTTATGTGATGATTTTCCGGGAGGAGAATGGGATGGTTTTGCTCTTCACAGAGAGCAGAATGTCTCAATCTTCCACCAACTCGTATTAACCCATCTTCATCAATGAATGGATCAAGGCATCTCAAAGGACTTCCACGAGGTGGTGTTTCCTTTTTGGATAAACATTTGTCTGAAGATGAAAAAGCTTCTATTTGCAACCACCTTAATACAGTATTTTCTGCTAGTTTCATTTCTTCAGGAGTGATGTGGTTTGTATTTAGGTCTTTGGATCCTTTTCCCCATTTCTTGCGCTGTACTTTGCTTAAGGCATTATTGACAAATCTATGACAATAAGCAATGACTCGACGTAACTTCGAAAATGACGAAAATTTGTGCAATATTTTGGAAGTATTTGCGATGGTCAACATAACCTTTGAACTCTTCATCTCTGGCAGACTGATGCCAGGTTGCAATGTAGAAGGAGGTAGTGAATTTTCCTTGACTAACCAATGAGGCCCAAACCACCAAAGATGATGGTTGGAATCCCTCGCGATATGAGGTCAGCAGGGTTTTCCTGAGAGGGTACGTGACCCCACTTTGCATTCTCAGTTGCATCTTGTATTTTTGTGACTCTGTTAGCCACAAATGTTTTCAGCAATCGCGATTCTGTGTTTATCCATCCTAAAACAATGGTGCTGTCACTCCAAAGAAAAACATTTCTTATCTTGTCTGCTGCAGCAGCCTTCGTTTCTCGCACTAAACTTGTGAGTAAAAGTGCTGCTTCTAATTCTAGTCTTGGCATGGATATGGTTTTTAGAGGAGCCACTTTAGATTTTGCGCTGATTAGATGAGATGTGAACATTCCATCTTGATTTCTGTTTACTGCGTATATACAGGCTCCATACGCTTTTTCGGAGGCGTCACTGAATCCGAAAAGATCAAATTTTGAATTGAAATTTTCAGGATTGACGTTCCTTATGATTCTGAGCTGGTTTTGCTGTGGCAATGAAGAATAATATTGGTTCCAAATGGACAGCTTATCTGTGGTAACAGGTTGGTCCCAGTCAAACCCGTCCGTCCATAGTTGTTGCATTATGATTTTTCCTCTTATTAAAAAAGGACTTACTAGCCCAAGAGGATCAAAGACATGCGAGATTTTTGATAAAATCTCACGCTTTGTATACACTACTTCTGATGAGAGGTTAACCTGATACTGCAATGTATCTTTTGTCGAATCCCAGACAATTCCTAACGTCTTACTGGCTTCTTCTTTGTCTAGGACCATCAAGTCTCGTGCGTTCGATTGAATATTCAAGTGTTTTATGATTTCCTTATGGTTGGACCTCCACTTGCGCAACAACATTTGCCCCTTTTGCAATAGATCCACAAGCTGCCGATGAATTTGTATTACTGCATCATCTCGCCACCGGTGATACAATAATCCATGTAAAAGTCTTGTCGCATAATTTTGGCTGCTACTGGATATTGAGGGTCATAGATATTAGCAAGTTCGTGAAGACATCT
Organism: Meconema thalassinum; assembly: GCA_946902985.2. Lineage (NCBI taxonomy): Eukaryota > Metazoa > Arthropoda > Insecta > Orthoptera > Tettigoniidae > Meconema > Meconema thalassinum. The sequence goes on from OX336390.1 coordinate 762,208,248, forward strand.
CATCGCGTGGTAAGGTGCCGACGCTGCTCCATAAGTGACAGTGTTAAGCTGATATGTTTTTATTGGTAACAGTGTATCCCTTCTCCATAAAATTTGTTGCAATGGTCGATCTTCATGGTGTATTATTATCTGCCTAAACATTTTCTCAATGTCAGCCGATATTACACACTGGTGCATGCGAAATCTGAGAATGATGTGAAATAAATCTGCTTGTAAATTGGGACCTTGAAACAATTTGTCATTTAGTGATGTTCCTCGTGTAGTTTTGGCGGAAGCATCAAACACCACTCTCAATTTCGTGCTTGAGCTCTCTGGACGTAAAACCGCATGATGTGGTATAAAATAACATTTGTCTGATTCGTCCTCAGCTGTATCTTCAATGTGTGACATATGTCCAAGTGCTTCGTACTCGTCCATAAAGTCACAATATGCCTGCTTCAAATTTTGTTGTTTGTTGAATTTTCTTTCCAAAGCGGCAAGTCTTCTCTTCGCTTGTTCTTTGGACTCGCCGAGAGTAACTCCTGGCCGTATGGGCAATCTAACCACAAATCTTCCAGATGAGTCCCGCGTGGTTGTTTCAGCGAATAGTTCTTCGCAAAATTGCTCTTCTTTTGTATAGTGCTGCGTTTCTGGGATTTTTTCTTGTAGCCAAAACCTTTCGAGCTGTTGTGATAATGTATCATTAGTCATTGTGAGACACGTAGACATTCCTTCAGCTTTATTTTCTTGTATTTCTCCACCGAGAATCCAGCCCAATTTTGTATCCTGCAAAGCAGGTTGACCAGCTATGTTGTTTTTTGGTCTTCCAACGACGATTTTCCAGTAAATGCTTGCTCCAAGCAGCAGATCAACATCTCCTGGCTCGTTGAATGAAGGGTCTGCAAGTTGAATATTTTTTGGCATGATTATCTCATTGAGGTTAACCTTATATTGAGGTAGTCGTCCTGTGATGGAAGGAACAACGTAGCATTCCAAATCAATGCTGTATTGACTATCCATGGAATAAAGTTGTATACGATTGATTCCCTTTGCTTCAACCTGGGCACCACTAACACCGCTGAATTGTTGATTCTGGCGAAACCACTGTAAACTAAGCCTTTTGCTAAAAGTCGTTGTTACCAAATTTAACTGTGCACCAGGGTCTAATAATGCTCGGCAGGTGATTCTATTTCCTTTATTGTCCACTACATTCACAAGCGCAGTTGACAGAAGAACTTGTGATGTTCGAACTCTTGTTAAATTGACGCTTGACCCTTGGCCTATTGTAGATTCTTGCAACTGAATTAAGCGATTTGCTTCGGAAGATGTGGCTTTTTCTTGGCTTTCTGAACTGGCACTGCCTTTGTGCAGTAATGTGTTATGCAGTGAGTTGCATTTCTTGCATCTTGTTCCACGGCAATCTCTTGCTAGATGTCCAAATTTTAGGCAATTTAGACAATGTTTCTTTTTAATTAATAACTGTCTTCTATCATCAGGCGTTTGCTTCAGCAACGTTTCACACTGAAAAATGAAATGGTTTCCTTCACATATGTTGCATTTGAATGAAGGTGTGTTGACCATTAAAACCTTCTTATCCTGTTTATTTTCCTTCTGTGTATACTTGTTTCCCGGACTCTGCTTGTTTACTGTCTTTGATTTGAGGGTTTGTTTCAACAACATCAGTGATTGACATCGTTCGGCTAAAAACTTTGTGAATTCTTGTAGAGTTGGCATATTTTCTGGTGTGCGATTCTTGATTCTTTCTTGCCAGTCACGCTGTTCAAGATAATCTAGTTTCTGCTTAACTAAATGGATTATTAAGGTATCCCAATGATCTACAGGCTTATTAAGTGATTTTAACGCTGATACATTCGTTTGGATGTGCCAATTCAATTTTCGCATCGACTCGGCTTTGTTTTCCTTCTCGATTTCTGGAAATTTGAAAAGTTCATCCAGGTGGGTCTGTATTATCATCATTTGGTTGTCGTATGTAGCGTTTAATAGATCCCAAGCGTTGGTATAGGTCTCTTCGCCTATGGTGAATCCTTCGATGACACTTTGAGCCTCTCCCTTCAGTACTCCGACAAGATACTGGTGCCTCTGTACATTTGATAGGTTTGAATTGTTGTGAATTGTGGATTCAAAGCTACTTTTGAAAAACCGCCACTTTTTGTAATCACCGTCGAATTCTGGGAGTTTTATTTCTGGCAATTTTGACACATTAGAATGAATTGTTTGAGGAAGTTCTTGTAATGGAAGGATCTGGGTATTTGGGGATATTTGTTGTTGTGCTGTCTCGACGATAGCGTGTAGTTGATTGACTGTGCTGAAATATTGTGTTTCAAATACAGCGCGTTCACCCTCACATTCTGCCAGAAAAACGTCCGCTTCAGTTTCATCTTCCGGTATATGGTCTTCGATAGCCTGTTGAATGTCGTCAAACTCTTTCCAAATGCCCTCTATTTTTTCTAATTTTACCGTTGCTTCAATTGGTGTGGTGTGTTCTGAGATCAAGTTGGCTGTTCTAGTCACGAATCCTTTTACTCGTGCGCGACTTTGTTTTAGCTTTGTGAATTGCGACATCCTGAATTGCGATTAAATATAAAGTTGCGTAGGTCTGTGCAATGACCAATGCAATGAAGAAATGCCTATTGTATTCAATGAATTATATGAATTTGTACAATGGGATTTGAAGTAGGGTAGACCTAGCTCAATGTTTTATTTGTTTTGGTAGTATGACTCTTGAATTATATATGACACTGCTTGGGCTATTGCGTTTACGTTTCAGCTGTCGATTGCGACGTAGGCTATATTTGTAACCTATGAATGTCTCTCCAATTATGATTTATTTGATACTCACAGGAGTCGAGAGTTCCGCTGTTGGGCGCCAATGTTAATGAGTTGGAGTTGATTTTGGTGATGTAATGAATCTTTGTCCTCTTTTATGAATATGACCTTTATTTATTGTTTATTGCCTTGTGTCATATCAATGCTAATGGCTGCTTTCTTACAATTGACTGCCGACAGCGCAGCGCTATGACCTAACTAAAAACACGGCCCACTGGATGCTGCTCTCCAAGGAGCTTACAAAAGTAGTCCATACATAGAGGGCGCTCATAGCAGCACATTAGCAGCTAACAACCCCTTTAGAACCTGAATATCCAAAAATCCCTCCTTAGTAGACGTTTTCGACACACAACAAACATATCCCTAAATATCATTCTTCTAACTTTAATAGTTTTGGTTGGTCGATGAGAGTGAACATCCAAAAATCCTTCCTTAATGGACGTTTTTCTTCCAGAATTTCACCCCTCCCCATAGGCCCCTTAAATTGGATTTATGAAAAAACTGTCGAACACCTATTTATTTTATTTATTTATTTATTTTTAAGCTGATTGATTTCCTCCGAGTTTCACACTCCTCGCCTATGTCGTTTAAGAGATACTCGCTCCGTTAGGAATCTTTCAACCCCCACTTTTTATCCCTTTCACCTCATAATATACACTACATCGAAAAACCATTAGTCATGTGTCAGCTTATTTTTAATGATTAGTATATATGCCAAGTATCACATCCCCAAACGAAACAACTCGTGAGATATTGTTATTCAATGAAATGCACGTTTACCCCCTTAACACCCATTTAGAACCTGAATATTCAAAACTCATTCCTTAGTGGACGTTTTCGACAAACAACGAACATATCCCCAAAATTTCATGTTTCTAACTTCAATAATTTTGGCTGGGCGATGTTGAGTGAGTGAGTCAGTCAGGACATTTCCTTTCATTTATTTTTGATAATTTCATCCCTCCCCATGAACCCCTTAAATTGGATTTATGAAACAAACGGTCGAACACCTATTTACTTATTTAAAGCCGTTTTCCCCCTGAGTTTCATGAGAAAGTGAGTCAATCAGTTAGGACACTTTCTTTCCTGTTTTCCCCCCCAGAATTTCACCCCTCTCCAAGGGCCCCTTAAATTGGATTTATGAAAAAACAGTCGAACACCTATTTACTTGTATTTTAAGCTGTTTTTTCCGCTGTATTTCAAACTCCTCGCCTATGTCGTTTAAGAGATACACGCTCCGTTAAGAATCTTTCAATCCCCACTTTTCACCCCTTTCACCTCATAATATACACCACATCGATAAACCCTCAGACATATGTCTGTTTATTTTTAATGATTAGTTTATATACCGAATATCACATCCCCAAAGAAACAACTCATGAGATATCGTTATTCAATGAAATGCACGTTTACCCCCTTAACATATCTTTAAAACCCAAATAAACCAAAATCATTCCTTAGTTGACGTTTTCGACATACAGCGAACATATTCCCAAAATTTCATTTTTCCAACTTTAATAGTTTTCGCTGGGCGTGATGAGTGAGTGAGTCAGACAGGACATTTTCTTTCAATTATTTTTACCAGAGTATCACCCCTCCCCATGGGCCCCTTAAATTGGATTCATGAAAAATCGCTTGAACAACTATTAACTTATTTTTTAATCTGTCTTTTCCCCCTGAGTTTGGTGAGTGAGTGAGTTAGTCAGTCAGTTAGGACACTTTCTCTCCTTTCCCCCCCAGAATTTCACCCCACCCCATTGGCCCCTTAAATTAATTTATGAAAAAACGGTCGAAGACCGATTTACTTATTTTTTAGCTGATTTTTTTTCGCTGCCTTTCATATTTCTCGCCTATGTCGTTTAAGAGATAGGACTACACGCTCCGTTAGGAATCCTTCAACCCCCACTTTTCACCCCTTTCATCTCATAATAATACACCACATCGAAAAACCCTGAGACACATGTCTGCTTATTTTTAAAGATTAGTTTATATGCCGTGTATCACATCCACAAATGAAACCATTCGTGAGATATTGTGATTCAATGAAATGCAGGTTTAACCCCCTTAAGACCCCTTTAGAGCCTGAATATCCAAAAATCCTCCCTTAGTGTACGGTTTTGACATACAACGAACATATCCCCAAAATGCCATGTTTCCAACTTCAATATTTTTGGCTGGGCGATGATGATTGAGTGAATGAGTCAGGACATTTTCTTTCATTTTTTTTCCTTCAGAATTTCACCCCTCCCGATGAAACCCTTCAATTTGATTGATAAAAAAACTGTCGAACAGCTATTTACTTACTTTAAAGCAGTTTTCCCCCTGAGTTTGATGAGTGAGTCAGTCAGTCAATCAGTTAGGACATTTTCTTTCCTGTACCCCCCCCCACTGAATTTCACCCCTCCCCATGGGCCTCTTAAATTGGATTTATGAAAAAACGGTCAAACACATATTTACTTATTTTTATGCTGATTTTTTTCCGCTGAGTTTCAAACTCCTCGCCTATGTCGTTTAAGACATACACGCTCCGTTAGGAATCTTTCAATCCCTACTTTTCACCCCTTTCACCTCATAATATACACCACATCGAAAAACCCTCAGACACGTGTCTTACTTTTTAATGATGAGTTTATATGCCGTGTATCACATCCCCCAATGAAACCAATCGGGAGATATTGTTATTCAATGAAATGCAGGTTTAACCCCATTAAGACCCCTTTAGAACCTGAATATCCGAAAATCCTCCCTTAGTAGACTGTTTTGAAATGCAATGAACATATCCCCAAACTGTCATTTTTCTAACTTCAATAATTTTGGCTGGGCGATGATGAGTGAGTGAGTGAGTGAGTGAGTGAGTCAGGACATTTTCTATCAATTTTCTTTTTTCAGAATTTCACCCCTCCCCATGAACCCCTTAAATTTGATTTATGAAAAAAAAACTGTCGAACAGCTATTTACTTACTTTAGAGCAGTTTTTCCCTCCTGAGTTTGATGAGTGAGTCAGTCAGTCAAGCAGTTAGGACACTTTCTTTCCTGTTTCTCCCACCCCCCTCCAGAATTTAACCCCTCCCCATGGGCCCCTTAAATTGGATTTATGATAAAACGGTCAAACACATATTTACTTATTTTTATGCTGATTTTTTCCCGCTGAGTTTCAAACTCCTCGCCTATGTCGTTTAAGAGATACACGCTCCGTTAGGAATCTTTCAATCCCCACTTTTCACCCCTTTCACCTCATAATATACACCACATAGAAAAACCCTCCGACTCGTGTCTTCTTATTTTTAATGATGAGTTTATGTGCCGAGTATCACATCCCCCATTGAAACCAATCGGGAGATATTGCTGTTCAATGAAATGCAGGTCTACCCCTTAACACCCCTTTAGAACCAGAATATCCAAAAATCCTCTCTTAGTGGGCATTTACGGTCCTTGGGGAAGCTGCATACCAAATTTCATTCCAATCCGTTTGATACTTTCTGAGATTTCGTGATGAATGAATGAGTGAGTGAGTGGTATTTGACCAATATATAGTAGAAGATAGTGTCAAGACTTTGTTATGCAAAACTCGGTTGACAGTGCTGTGTGAGTAGTTGAGTAACTAACGGGATTTCAAGTAAAGATCCTCATTTTCTATACCGGTAGTGCAGAGCGCAAATGGCATCCAGTCGGCCGTGTCTCGACTTGAGCTATGTTGCCATGGAAACTATCCGCATTGCCATTCCTTCATGAGTATATTTTATGATTTGATTAGCATGTGCTGGAGTGCAAAAGGGTCGAAATCAGAAGAATGAGAAAGACTATCGAAAATTCATGTAGCCAGCGGTTCCTTCTGGGTCCTAAACTATGTGTATGCAAAATTCGGTTGAGATTGGTGTAACGGTGTAGATTTGTATACGGAACAGACCCACCCACATACCCACATACATACATACATACATACAGATTTTCACTTTTATATATAAGATAATGGGGGAGGGGGAATTCCCGTCTTTTTGGTTGTGTTTTACCCAGGCAAATGCTTAGATTGTTTTGCTTTGAACAACGTTATGTTGTTACAGAAGGCCGTCCGCCTTTCTGTAGTCATATATTAGATTTTTGTGTGGTAATTTATATTCGGGATCTGGGGTACAAATGAGGTCAATTGGTCAGGTATGGAGATGCGTGTGTGCTATATGATATTCTTCGAAGAGGCAGTAGGATTCGGACATGGCGATCCAGTTTCCGTTGCTCCTCATGCTTCAGTAAACGTACCTGAGGGACGTGTTGCTGATATGTGGATCTTGACACCCATGGGTGGTTGGTCAAGAATATTTGATTTTTTATGATGTATTTTACGCGATTTCAGAGGCTTGGAGTTTCTGCTGACACACTATGGCACATTTGAGCTTGACTGACCTATGTACACAGATCGTTGAATGTCGATAAGGATGCAGCGTGCGCGCTATGCATTCCTTTATCTAATTGTTGGATTGCTTGCCTGGCAAATTATAGCTTGCTTTTGATGTAATTGGGATAGATGCCCATGCCCGTATTTAAATACTTCAGTCCATATTAATCGAAGTGTTACTTGTAATTTTTGTATTCTGCTCGCTGGGGCATTTTAATTTTGTTGTTGTTGTTGCTTGGATTTTTGCCAAGCATTGTAAAATTTCAGTTTAAAGGTCGCAGACGGCGTGCCGATATTTTGTTGTCACGTGGGTGCCATGTTTTGTAGTGCATGACTTAAGACCGACTGTTCGGCAGTCAAATAAGTGTAAATATACAATTCGTGTATGATTGAATTTATGTCAGTACATTTATATTCTGTATTAGCCATTTAGTGTGTATTCCCATAATTATCATGATTTTCCAACTCGCAGTACGGGGTTCACGACTTAATCGTATGGTCGATCTGAAGTGAATTCCCGTCAAGTACTCAAATCTTTCATTGTCCGAACGCGCGCACAACACAATAAACATGTTTCTGTTCTAATTTTTGTATCTTTGATATTGTCTTGTTTAAACTGTAATATTCTTTGAGGTGATAGTTTTGTATCCCTCGTTTACAACTGTCTAAGTTGATTTATGAGGTAGCTTTTCATGGGCTGGTGTTTGAACCAGTTATTTTATTTTACGGCTATCGTGGGCTTGGGATTCGTTGTGAGCAGGAGCAAGCGGGGCTTTCCAAGTTCCCAGCTGACTTGTTGACTTGGTTTTCGCTGTCCAGGGGTCGAGTGTGGGTTAATGGGTCACTTGCACGTCACGTGTGGCGGGCCATTGACTCATGGCATCACGCGAGGGTGGATTATTTTACTGTTATGTTATTAGTCCGTATTAAATTGTTTTGTTTTAACCTGTCATATTTCACTCATAGCCTTAAGTTCCCTTATGGATCCTGGAATTTTAAAAAAGCACGTTCTCCTCTTAGTACATTGTATGGACCGATCACCCCCGAATATATGTCTCGTTTTAGTGCTTCTTTTTCCAAGGGTACAGTTGACACTTTTAAATAGACTTTTCTCGCGATTTAACCATCCAAACGTAATGAATCTTGGTACAGCAAATGTTTAAACATACTGTATTGCAATGGAGTCTAATTTAGTTCAATTGTTTACATAACCTCAAAATGGCGGCTGTGCGTAATATTTCCGAAACTATTACAGATATCACCCTGATATTGTGTACGGTGATAAAGGGTACTGATACAAGTTTACTTATGTAACTTTCATAAACCTGTAAAGTGCAAAACGAACATGGAGGCCAAGCGAATTTGAAACATTTTAATAGACTTTTCTCGTGATTAAACTCTCTGAGCGCAGTGAATTGTAGTACAGTAAATAATTGTACATATTGTAATGAACTGGTATTTAATTTAGTTCAATTGTTTACACTACCTCAAGATGGCGGCTGTGCGAATTTTTAAAATTAAGTTTTTATTTCTTGTGTCGTAATCATGCGATCGATGTGAAAGTTTGAATAATGAACCTAGGCAATAATTGTCCTTGAATGGTACATAACTCTATGGCCTATACAAATAACCATCCAAAATGGCGAGCATCCGAAATATTTAGACGGTTCTGAATATCTATGAATCTTTTCCAGCAATCAAACTGATTTTTTTTATGTTCATAGGGGCTATGAACATATGTTTACCTAAAGGAGTTTCAGTTACCTGGCGAGCACAAATCCAACATGGCGGCGACGCGAAGTATAAATATTTAAATGGACGTTTCTCGCGAATTAACTATCCGAGTGCAGTGAAACGTTGTACGTTAAATGCGTATACAAATGTTAATCAATTGGCATCTAATTTATTTCAATTGTTTGCATAATCATAGGATGGCAGCTGTGAGAAATTTTAAAATCTCGTTTTTACTTCTTGTGTTGTAATCATGCGATTGAAGTTTGAATACCACACGCACACAATAATATTAATGTAATAGTACTTAAATAAAAATCCAACCTGGCGACCATCTGAAATATTTCGACGGTTCTCAATATCTACGAATCTATCACAAGCTTCAAACTGAAATTTTGTATGTTGATAGAGGCAATTAACATAAGTAGGATATATGAAAATAGGCTGTATATTTCTTCACGGAACTACTTGTTACCGTCGAAATCTTTACCGAGCTTCTATCGCTAACACTTTACTTCACGGGGTCTTATCACACATAGTTTCGGTGGCGTAGTTGGTAGCATGCTGGACTCCTATGCCTAAGATCGCGGGTCGTCGGTTTTTAAGAGCGTTAAAATCCTTCAGTATGCCTTCCATTAGCGGGGGCGGAGGACGGGGGTAAGTAAAGCCCATCTGATAGCTTTATGGCATGTAAGAGAATCGACCACTAATTGGTAGTGTGTATCTAAATTTGTAGGTTATTTAGTTAGAAACGCTCTATCAAGTTTCAACGTTTCAACTGTCAGTGACAGTGGGATCTCTGGTAGCCCAAATAGGAACTACTTGAAATTGAACTTGATTTCAATTGGGCAATTAAAATACCCCGCTATGGCCATGGGCTGCATTTCAAATATAAATAAAAAAATAACCTATTTTTTCATATGACGAATATAGGCTAAAAGAGGATAAGAGTGTTTTGGAAAATATTTTCATATTACCCAAAAAAGAAGTTTCTTTTTACATTAAATGCAACTATAAGGTCTCCTTTCTTGATTTACAAAATTACATGCAGTTACATTGAAAGATATCCAAGGTAGAGAGGTTTCAATCATAACCAGATTATGAGCGGTGTATGTGCACCCTTAATATGGACTTCGCAGTATTTGAATGAAATTGCTTCTTCAAAATCTATAGATCGAGTAAGATTCGCTGCTTCATGGCCTAATTGTCATGGATAATCAGGAGGTTACTGTATTCTGGTGGTGACGTTTGTTTTAAGGGGAGGAGGTAATCTGTCCCAATTTGCAGTACAATAGAAATAAACAAACCCATTAAACCTCTAACCTGAAAATGTAGATTGTCCCGCAGGTTGTTTCAGCATCTCTATGAGATACACATCAATGTAGTCCTTGGGGTCATTCTCATCCAAGTTCTTCCTGTGTTCCTCAATGGTTCTCTGAAAATGGAGAATATAACTGCAACGTTTGCATCTTACGATATAGAACACTAAAAAAACTTATGTATTGCAGAGAAAGTTATCAACATGAGCAGATATTGACAAAGAATAATTACTAGCACGTTAAATATCCCATCCAAGGTAAACCCTGGAACTCCATCGTTTCTAAAATCACAAGAGATACAATTATTATTATTACTAATTATTATTATTATTATTACCGGATCCAACGACTAAGGTCGTTTTGCTAAGCTTGGCAACAGCGCGTCACGGCAACTCGCTGGACTTGGTGGTCTCCTATTCTGTTCGGGTTCCATTCTGTGCATATAAAACTAAACAAATGACCACAGGTTTGTTGCCGAGTCTAGTGACCGACGATAATCTGGGAGACCTTGCTGTGTTTCAAACGAGTTTGGTTTTAAATATGAAGAAATCAGATTTTTACCTGAATTGAAACTTACACATAGCCAAATGTGGTTAGTCCTGAACATGTAACCTGCAGTAGTGTTATCCCACAATAATGTATTTAAAACATAATCTCATCGTTCACCAACCACAGTTAATTACTGCCACTTTCTTGTGGGATACAATTACTACAGGTTGTATGTTCAGGACTAGCCGTATTCAGAGATATGTCGTATTTCCCAATACACCTCAGTTCATGTAAGAAATCGGATGTCTATACGTTTGCAGAGGTGCCAACTATTACGGATTGTCCGTAATTATTACGGATTTCAGCTCACGATTACGGCATTACGGTCAAAGGGGAAACTATTACGGAAAAGTGACATCACGAAAAAAATACATATCTATGAAAAAAATAAAAGGAATGTTGCAGGGTGTCTACCGGTAACGAAAAGTAACGGAAGTAACGAAAAAGTAGCTAATTTTACAAACGGGTAACGAAAGTAAAAGTAGCTAATTTTTATGTCTGCATAGTTGGAGGTAACAAAAATTCGCCGAGGTCGGTTTAAATCGTCTTAACTCGCGCCGCTTGGCTCACAGATTGCGATGGAGCCGATTGCGTATGCTATAGGTATATTTCCCCGTGCCTGACCTCAAGGAAATACAAACGGAGGATACCTTGAGTGGTATACATCGGTCCAACGTATAATTTCGGTATCGAGAAGAGTTTTTAGTTTTGAGTGAAATATTTTTCTGTATTATTGGGAAACTTTACTTTCCGCGGGACGTTTATTCGCGAATTTCCGAAACTCAACAGAGACCTCTCATTACTGTTATTGACCTCTGAATTTGGAGACTATCTCAAATTGAAGTCCAGAAATAACGCGAAATAATTTAATGTCGCAATCTTGCGAAATTATACAGTTTTGAAAAAAGAATCCCGAAAATGCTTCGAAATACATTTATTTTAAAAATCTTTTCGTATCGAAAATTTGCGACATCCAGTATGGTTAATTCAAAATTCCGTTATGTCGACTTTTCCTTCGAACTTTGGTTCCATCGGATAATTTAACCGGTTATTTCGAAAACTTGTATAACTTGTATAATTCGTGATTCGAATTCGAAAGAAAATGTGCCCTCTTGTCGTATTATTCATGCAATCCTATCAGAATAATTCGCAATATTCGATACCTACTTCGAACGTTCATCCTCCGAACTCACATGCTCAAGACGGCCGGCTGACTGCACGACTTGCCTGCGGGAATCTCGTCAAACGGACCGAGATCGATGCCAGTTGCGTAAAATCATAAAACCCGTGCACAATCGTGAACTTGTGCCAACGAGGACTGCGGGAATCCTGTCAAAGGTGATTGGGCGCCCATCACGAAACTTCCCGAAACCTACTCGCCATTTTTCCCATGACCGTATACTTACAAGCGTACGGGGAGCGAGAAGTGCGTTAACCCTTTTAGAAATGACAGTCTCCGTAGCATCGCGATACTCATTTCTCCTCGTGATCCACCGTGAAGTCCCAACCACGACATAGGGAAGTGGGAATCACGGCGCCGACCATACAACATGTCCATAACTGCTCGTGAATTTTAACCATGCCCAACCTCGAGCTTGCCTCCACCATTCTGCCAGAACAGGTAGACAGGCAGACAATCGTTGAACGGCTGGATGCGGCGCCGGTTGCATATTATCGCGTTCTCAGTGATCAACCGCGAGGACATCGTGATGGTCGTATAACGACCGAAAGCGGCAGCGATTGCAATACATCGCGATATTTCTCCGCATTCGATGACGAGAACAACTGGATTCTTGTCAAACACACAGCAAGTGGCACCGATTGCGTAATTATGCTATTATTTCCCGTTCGCACATCAAGGATAATCGAAATCTCGTCGATCGTCTAAAAGTGACACCAATTATGTAAATAGCGATATTTCTCCGTGCTCTATCGTGAAAACTACGGGAATCTCGTCAAATGGCTGAGGCCAGCGCCGATCGTGTAACATCTCGATATTTTTCTTAGAATGAAAGTTTCCTATTCATCTCTTGATTATTTTGTTCAAAGATTCCCAAGTTTGGTCAAGGAAAGTAAGCATGACAAACTTGAAGAGGAATTTGCTGTTTATCAGTGTGATACTTCTCCTGAATATATTTTACAAGGAACTAAAATTGATGTAAACTGGGGCAAAATTGCTGAGCTTAAAAACGAAAGTGGATAGTTCAAGTATAAAACTTAAGTAAAGTGATATTTGCAATATTACTTGTACCTCACGGTAACTCTCCCACAGAAAGAATTTTCAGTGTTGTTAGGAAAAATCAGACAGAATTCAGACCTACACATCTACACTGGAATCGCTTATGATTCACAAGACGAAAATGTCATCACAGGGGGAAGTATGTTGCAAGAAAACTTTCACAGAAAACCAGTTACTGGGTGCAAAACAAGCTACAAGGAATTTTTTATCACAGAACTAGCAGTTAATGTGCAAATTTTATTGTGTAATATGATATTCTTTGCTATAAGTTTGCTTCCGGGTAGAGCAAAGGTGGTGTGGTGTCATTATCGAGAAGGGAGGAGCCTGCTTTAGATTTGACGTGAAAATAATTTTTCAGTGGGGGGGGGGGGGGGGGGGGGGGCGGCAGTATAAGAGATTACTGATAACCCACTTCAAAGGTTGGCACCTCTGCGTTTGAAACCAAACATGTTTTACTCGTGTTGCAAAAATTTGTACTGGAAGCCAGTCCAGTCCTCAGCAACATAATGCCACCACATTTACACAGAAACGCTACTTTGATTCGGCAGTACAAGAAAATCGTAGGGAACCTGGTACCGCCTATTTATGATGGTATCCCCGATCTCTGTAACACTGGCTGAAATCAAGACATTCACCAATCGTTTATGTTCGTTGGTTGGTTCCTCAGTTCAGGGGCTGCGACAACGCGGTCATGTAGTCCCGTGTACTTTGAGTGTGTGTAGAATCTGTCTGATAACCAGTGTTAATTGTGATGGTTGTATTACTATCGGATTTTTAATTATGGATACTCGAGTTTAGGCCTTAATTACAACCAAACCAACAGACCTATTGAAAAACGAGTTATACCAATATTTTCCTTGTTTAATTCTGCGTTAGGCTATATGACCCAATTATTTTCAAGTTTATTAATTATTTATTTATTTATTTGTGGTTGTATGAAAAATTGTCCGTGTTTTTGACGTCTTTTCTTGGAACCGCTCACTTAAAACTATATACATGGAAAACTACTTGGCTGAGGGTAATGACATTTTTATATGTGATAGTCACAAGTATTGGTAGTGTAAATCTCAAGTTTCATTTTTTTCAACTACCCAATAAAAAGTTCTTATACTTTTTCTGACGTAACGTTTTCTCAGCCAAGGATTAACGTACAGCAGGCAACTTGGTCTCATTTTGAAGCTCTCATTCGTGATTATCGGAAACTACGACCACTGTAAACGTACAGTGTGATGACGAATTTATGAAGAGTAATATTAATGGGAGGTTTTGTGCGTTCCGGCACTTAACATTCTATCAGTGAGCGATGCGTCTTTGTCGTGCAGAGAAAATTATTTGTAAAAGCTGTACCTATATAATGAAATGCGGGCTTCAGTTTGCTACACATAACAATAAAAACTTGCATTAACTTACCGAAGATTTATCCAGTATTGGCTTCTTTATGACAAAGCGGTCCATTTTTAAATACACGCTAATGTGACAAAAAGAAAAGAGCAACTATCAAAGAACTTGCGACTCTTCCTCAACACTACCACTAACAGACTGTATATCGCCACTCGCATAGACACAAAACCGCCGTAAATCCAGACAATGTCGACATCAACCACGCAGCGTCAGTATTGTAGCCATTATTGAACACTGCTATTTCTAGGAAATGGTAATTAAGAGCTGACAAAAGTGTGTAAGCAGACAAGCTATAACTGGCCCCCTGCAGAGAGGTCTTTTGCTAATTGGCAAACCTAATCTCTTGGCAGACTTTTGTCTCAATCACCTGGTTGTATCCCCAGTACTGAGGCCCGTACTGTAGGCCTACTTGGAAAATCTCCTCACGTCACAATCCTAATTGCTACCCTGTTATTTGAGCTCTTTCAAGCAGTGCAGGCACGGAAAATGATGTCTGGCCGTGCTGAGAGTGTTAGTACCGGTACATTCTTTGTCAATGCATTTACTGTACGGTATTTAACATTTCGATGTAGGTTCTAAATTTGTTCGAGCCGTTGGAAAATATAAAGGCTCATGCCCTCCCCGATTTCTGACACCAGGGCTGATTATCGAAATTATTGTATACTTTAAATGAACATCAATCAATTACTTCTACACTTACAAAGTAGCCTACACAATACTACCAGTCCTAACGTCCGAAGCCATTGGGTGCAATTTCAACAACAGCAACAGCAATACAAATTTTCTTACGAGGCGGGTATCGCTTGCTATCCTCGTGACAGCTGATAGCACTCCTCAACCGGTAAGGTCAATGCTCCGATCATGTAACAACTACCCCTCCACGCGTCGTCCCACCTCTCCACGCCTCGTTTCCTCCAGACTGTCGCCACCGCTTCTGCTTGAGGAGTTTCCGAAAAAAACTAAAAACATTGACTGTTTAATGGTTAATTATCAATTTAAAGATAGGTGACATTTTTTTAACCTAGGAAGCTTAGAATAGTCTCTTCTATCACCAGTGTAAAGTACTTCCATTATATCAATTACACCCTGTATGTGGGCCATAGAGTTATGTACTATTAGATGACGATTATTGCGTATGTTCATTATTCAAACTTGACTACGATCGCATGATTGGGACACAAGAAATAAAAACTTAATTTAAAGTTTTCGCACAGCCGCCATCTTGAGGTTATGTAAACAATTAAATTCAATTAGATGTCAGTGCATTTCAAGATGTATTGTAACCGTGTGAAAGAGCGTCAGTTGCTGGTTATGGAGATGTTGTTTTTGTCGCGGCTGTATTTTGAATTTGAAGTGAGCGCCTGGCTGAGTTGAATTTCACTGTCGTTGGTTGCAGGCTGGATGATATGCGCGGACGGCGATGCGCGTCAGTAAGTTATCACCTGACTGTCTGCAGGGTTCGAGCAGGCAGCTGTTCTGACTGGGAGAGTCGTTTTTGTGCAGTGAATCCGTGCATAAGCGGGCGGCTCAATAAATCTCAAGTTACTAGTACCTGACCTGGAAGCCAAAATTAGCCTACAAACGAGGCATTGTTCAAATGTGCTCAGGATAGTTTTACTAGATGGGATTAGCTCTTGTAAATGCAAGGTTGTGTGGGGTATGGCCAGAGCTCACCGCATATTAAGGCCTATGTGCTGAAAATAACTCCTTACTTGAGTTATGTCAATATAATACCTCATACCAGGGTAGATTTCTGGCTAGCAATTGACTTGGAATCAAGGCTAAACAGGTGTAAGCGTACTGTGATAACTACAGAAGGATTACAATCAAGTAACCGGGAACATTACTGTGACTATTCGGAGTATTTCGGGACGGTTAAACACACCGGGTGATTGTCGTGAAACCAGTGACAGTATTAGACACGTGCTTTTTCATAGCAGAAGCTATGGTGTTAAGACAATCCGATCAGGACGTCATGGTAGCAAGACGCCGGTATGAACTTTTGAAATCTACCATGAATCGAGCCCGTATTATGGTGCGTTAAATATGAACGGGGCGTACGATGGGAGCTGACGTTTGGATACTTGGGACTCGGACCCGTGGAGCCATGAAGTCTAGCCGTACACATTTCCGTGTGAGGAGGATCGCGTGGAATATTATGCTCCGACTGAGGGCCATCCGCAGGAACTTGGACCTTCTTCAAGAACATCTGAAATGGACGTGAGCCCCTTATTCTATTCTTAATATCTAGTACCAGTGAATATCAGACCTTAGACTATACCATTCAACCATGTAGGAATCGTTTTACACGCCATAGATCTTTATTTTCTGCATTATATTGGGACATAAGCATGGATCTTTTTGATGTTGTCCACTCTTCGAATTTTTATATATTTCCATTTGAGATAGCATATCCACGGTGGGCATATCGTAGAATGAGTATATTTTCGGAAGGCATCCGGCTGTTCTAATTAGACAGGAGTTTCATCCTGATTTTTGTTGTACAGTTCCGTGCATATTTTTATGGCACATTGTTATTTTAGCGATCGTTTTGAGATAGTTTTTTGGTAATTTGTTTATTTAAATGTAGTTCTTGATCATTTTGATGCAATTCGTCTTGGAAGAGTTCTGATTGTCATTCATCGTATAATGATTCGATTTTTCTGGTGGTTAAGGATTTTCTTTAAAATGATAATGCGGAATGATCATGTGTGAGAATTTACATGGGGAATTAAGGAGGCAAATTCATAACAATTTAATGGATCTTATGAAAAATAGAACATGGTAATTATCCATGAGGATTTCATATTAATAATAATAATAAATGAATAAGTTTGGATTATTTAGGTGATGTTTCCTTAAAACAAATATGAGAAATTAACATGAATTAATGCACATTGGATTGATAAAGCAATCGTAACGTTCTTTTGTTATTAGAGCAAGGTGTATCAATTAGGAGGATTTTTGTTATGGTGACAAGCGGATAATTGAACAGGTTAATTAGAGATAGTTACTTATAACATTCATATGATAGATCTGATGGGGTGATGAGTTGAATTGGGGATGCGCGTTGGCATTTGTCCCATTAATGATTATGATAATCCATTAAATACAGTAAATATGACTGGATGGAAATTAATATGTGAAAATAATATATAAAAGAATTATAGTTGTTGAATATAATGAAATGTTGGAATTTGGAGGATGTTGCCTCATATTACTCAAAAGAAGGGCGGTGCCGCTGTGGTAGCCCCACGCCACTATCTAGATATTGTCACCAGTGGAATTCTAGATTCTACTTTAATTTGCTCTAACCATAATTACATATTTTCTGGTTGAATTACACACATCAAAAAAAGTTTTGCATCACCTCGGTTCCCAGATCTCCGGCATATAGACGTTGACTGTGTATATTGTATCCAAGATACAGTCCCTTTGACTGTTCATAGATGTCACTAAAACTGCTCAAAGATGTAAACAACCATGCATGAGCAGGGCCTATTAGACGGAGGGGGTACGACAGCCGATCAGTTCCAGTCATTCCACCAGGACGAAGGTACGCTGCTCATGTTGTCTGTAGTTCTACCATGCCTAGAAGGTCAATACCGCAGTTCGATCGCGTCCGCATTGTTACTTTGTGTCAAGAAGGGCTCTCAACAAGGGAAGTTTCCAGGCGTCTCAGAGTGAACCAAAGCGATGTTGTTCGGACATGGAGGAGGTACAGAGATACAGGAACTGTCGATGACAGGCCTCGCTCAGGCCGCCCAAGGGCTACTACTGTAGTGGATGACCGCTACTTACGGATTTCCGCTCGGAGGAACCCTGACAGCAATGCCACCATGTTGAATAATGCGTTTCGTTCAGCCACAGGACGTCGTGTTTCAACTCAAACTGTGCGCAATAGGCTGCATGATGCGCAACTTCACTCCCGACGTCCATGGCGAGGTCCAGCTTTGCAACCCCGACACCATGCAGCGCGGTACAGATGGGCCCAACAACATGCTGAATGGACCCCACGGAATTGGCATCACGTTCTCTTCACCGATGAGTGTCGCATATGCCTTCAACCAGACAATCGTCGGAGACGTGTTTGGAGGCACCCTGGTCAGGCTGAACGTCTTAGACACACTGTCCAGCGAGTGCAGCAAGGTGGTGGTTCCCTGATGTTTTGGGGTGGCATTATGTGGGGCCGACGTACGCCACTGGTGGTCATGGAAGGCTCCGAAACGGCTTTACGATACCTGAATGACATCCTCCGACCCATAGTGCAACCATATCGGCAGAATATTGGAGAGGCATTTGTCTTCATGGACGACAATTCTCGACCTCATCGTGCACATCTTGTGAATGCGTTCCTTCAAGATAACGACATCGCTCGACTACAGTGGCCAGCATGTTCGCCAGACATGAACCCTATCGAACATGCCTGGGATATGTTGAAAACGGCTGTTTATGGACGTCTTGACCCACCAACCACTCTGAGAGATTTACGCCGAATTGTCGTTGAGGAGTGGGACAATTTGGACCAACAGTGTCTTGATGAACTTGTGGATAGTATGCCACGACGAATACAGGCATGCATCAATGCAAGAGGACGTGCTACTGGGTATTAGAGGTAGTGGTGTGTACTGCAATCTGGACCACAAATGCTGAAAGTCTAGCTGTATGATGGTACAACATGCAATGTGTGGGTCTCATGAGCAATAAAACGAGCTGAAATATTGTTTGTGTTGATCTCTATTCCCTTTGTATTTAAAGGTTCCGGAACTCTTGGAACCGAGGTGATGCAAAACGTTTTTTGATGTGTGTATATAAACCTGCAGATAGATTAAAATGCCAAACAATTTTGCCATATTGTGATATCAAGGAATAAACCAAATTGATAAAGTGCATAAAGAAATGGGGCATTTAAAATGCGACCTCATGTTCCGATGAAAATCTTGAAATAGCTACGAATCATCCATAAGTGTTTGAAATTGGTTGGAATAATAAGGTTGAGTTGCAATTAACATCACTTAATAATTAATCCCATAATTTATTTTTTTATCGAGGATAAATCATAGATCCATAATTCATAATTTCTAATATGAATATTCCTTGTGTGGGAATAATGAAATATAAATGGTATTACGTTTCTAATGGGTCCATCTTTGTTCGACTTGGTCTGTCTTGCATCAAGTTGTATAATGAACAATTCTAGTATGTTTTGGAATTTCTTCTCGTTTCATGGAAGAGAATATCCCATAGGATTATCCATGATTTTGGAAATATGGAAATGTGTAGAACTTCAGAAATAAAATTTTACTCAAGTGTGATAGGACGATCAGTGATCTACACAACTTGAATACTGTAAATATCGTTTATAATATAATAGAATACCATGATGGACTATTAATTTCATGGGTATTCTAACACAATGAAATGTTTAAAAGTTGACGTTTTCGTCGCATATATATTTTTTTGGAACGTTATTCTACACCTGCGATTAAATAGTATAGGATCCCAGGGAGAGCGCAGGATGTTATTTTTTTTCAGGTCGTGTTTTAGTTTTCTCCCTGAGGATGCCCTTGTAAAGATTAGGATGGTTGAATGGATCAATTAAATTGATACAAATTTTATCTTAACTGATACTGTGGTCATTCATGATTCTTGAAATATGCCTTCTATCCTTGCTGTAGTGTGCATCTGGGGAACAGCAGAGCTTTTCTTTTTCTTTATTCTACATCTTTGTAGAATGCTCACTATTAACCCCGAGATGTTTTTGAGTCCTTGTGCTCGACTGTTGTTCGGATGCGCACTTGTGTGGTCGTAGGACGTTCGTCAAACGGTCACATAAAGTAAGATAGAAGAGTTTTGGCTGCCAACGTGTGTGGGCCCGAGCTCGATTCAGTTTCTGATATGATTCGATTCCGAATTTCGATTCGAGGTCGATTTGTGTTTGTTCTTGCTGTAGTAGGATTCAGGGTTATGAATGCGCAGTTTTGATAGTTTGGAGTGATTTGTTTGGTTTGTAGTGGTTTCTGGTCATTTATTGTAGATTTTAAATTTCATAAGTCATCGGTATTGAAGTATCAATTTAAGGTCGTGTCTGAATATTCACTGTACTAGTAGTTTAGATTAAGTTTCCCCATCATCAGTTGACATCGTACCCCAGTGCTATAATTATTATTGTGAGTGGTCATGGAAGCACTTACCAAAATGATGGAAGAGTTGGGACAGAAAATTACAGAGAATTCTGATTCTCTGGAAAAACAAATAAAAGAGAATTCTGTTTCTCTGGAAAATAAAATTGAAAGTCAAATAAAAGAGAATTCTGTTTCTCTGGAAAATAAAATTGAAAGTCAAATAAAAGAGAATTCTGCTTCTCTGGAAAATAAAATTTCAAGTTTAGAATGTAAAATCACAGAAAATTCGAACTCATTAAAAGCGGAAATGTTAGAAAGGATAGAAGCAATAGAAAGCCGGATGTCTAGAAACATAGAATCATTCGATGATAAAATGTCTGAATCGATAGATGCTAAGATTGAGAATAAAGTTGTGTCATTGGAAACCAAGATAAGAGACAACGCTAGGAGAGCTCAGGAGAGTTTCCTAAATTTAGACGCTAGGATCGTGGATTCGGGAACGAACTTAAAGGATAATTTATTCGCAAACTATGGCATTATGAAAGATAGTTTACAAGATAGTCGAAAAGCGATGAAGGAAGAGTTAGCTCAACATAAGAACGATATTCAAAAGATGGTTAGATCATTAGAAAATAAAATGAAAGATAATGTTAGGAAAATAACAGATGATCTTGCGTCCTTAGAGATTAACACAACGAAGGAAAGTATGTTAAATGCCACACAGGTAGTGCAGAGAGTTACTTCTGAATTTAGAGAAATAACTGTAGAACAATTAAAGGAAGGAGTTGTAGCAGACTTGAAAAATGAAGTAAAAGAAACTGTAATTAATGAAATTCAAGCTCAGGTTGTAAAAGAAACTCAGGTCGAAGTCAAAGAGATCAGGAATGCTTTTTCATCAGAGATTAAAGTCGTATCTGGAGATATTCAAGCCATTAGAGAAAGTATAGAGAAATTGAAAGGTCACGAAACTGTTGTCGAAGAGAATCCGAAAAAAATGACGGAAGAGTTGAAAGATAGTCAAATAGGGGAAGAAACTGAAAGGCAGAATAGGGATGAAATGTATGAATTCAGGAAGACCATTAGTGAGTTAGAGAAGAAAATTGAGGATTATAGATCGAAAGCGGATACAAAACAAGACAGCATAAATGGAAACGCTTTTTCAAATAGAGAAAGGTTGCCAGAGGTTGGGAAGTCTGAAGAAATTTCTACCATTCACACTTCTACTCCGATCACGCTCGTTAAAAGTTACGAAGAGAAACCTATAAAATTTTCAGGGACCGGAAATGTCTCTCCTGTTGAATTTCTGCGCGAATTAAGAGATTATCTGAAGGATGCTAAGGTGAACAAGGAAAGAGAGAATAGAGTGATTAGTAGATTCTTAGATGGACCAGCACTCGTATGGTTGGTTTAGGGCTTTTCGATGTAATTTGAGAACCTATGACGAATTTGAACAGGCACTCTTACGTAAATATTGGTCGCCGGAGACGCAACAGAACATCAGGGCCGAATTATATGTCAAGCGGTATTCCACGTCACAGCCGACCAAATATTCAAATTACTTTGCAAATCAACTTGCTAAATTGCAATGCTTAGATCCACCAATGCCAACGTACGAGTTAATCCCAGCTTTGATTAGACAGTTTCCTTTGGAAGTTCAGCGGAGTCTCATTTCTGCGAATGTTGAGAACATGGAAGAATTTGATGAAGTGTTGCAATGTCTAGATCATTCTAATGCTCAATTTTACCAGCAGAGGGGTAATAAGCAAGAGTCCCAGGCCGCATATGCTGTTTTCGCCGATCGACAATACCAAACCATGCCAGAACGGAATAGAGAAGAGCAAACGTCGAGGGATTATCAAGATAGAAGAGAAAGAGATAGTGGACGACCTTACATAAGGCGAGGAAGATACGGGAACAATTGGAATTCGTGGAGAAGACAAGGATACACGAGACCATATAACAGATCAGGATACAATAAATCTTACGATAGAACGGATAATGAAAGGTTCAAAGATCAACAGAGGCAGAACCTTGAGCAAAGAGGAGAAGAAAGTAAACAGTATTTGAAGGAAATGGAAGAGGCAAGAAATAAACCTGGTACTTCTGGGACAAATAATTCGACAGGTAAAAACGAAAAAAACTTCGATTTCGGAACAAGGAAATCAACAGAACTAATTACTACACAATATGTTTCCAAAATCGTGAATTGGGAAGTTACGGATGAAGACTTGATTCAAGAAGAACAGGAAGGAAAAGAGTATGGACCAAGAACTAGGCTACCCATTATTGTGTGTGAGGTGTATGGAAAACCAGTGTATACTTTGATTGACACAGGAGCGATGCTTTGTTTGGTGAGCGAGAGGTTGTACGCCATATGGAAGTTGACCGAGGAAATAGAGGAAATACCAGTATCCGGAATCAAGATTCAGGGAATCATCCCAGACAAGATCACAACTTGTAAAATTCAGCTGTAGTTGAAGGTCAAGATTGGAGGATGTGTCTTTGAACATATATTTGTCGTTATGAAGGACATTGCACTTGATTTGATCCTGGGGACGGATTTTATCAAGAGATATAGAGCTGTTATCGATATGGAATCTGATACGATTAAATTCCATCATGCGGGAGACGTCCATTTCGAAGAGGAAGATAAATTCACCGTGGGAGAAGTTCGATGGGCCTAGGTTTTTGAAGGTTTAGAGATATGTGAAGACGCCAATGAAGTAGTTGAGCATGTTCCAGTTATAGCCAACCTGTTGGAAGAATTCGTTGATGTCTTTGATACGACACCAGGAGAGATTCAGAACTTTGAGTACAAGATTCAAGTATGTGATGATAGCCCATATCATGCAAAGCTGTACCAAATTCCAGAAAAGCACAGGACTAAGGTGAAGGAGATCATTCAGGATCTTGAGAAAGATCAGATAATTAAAAAGTGTGTGACATCCTATGTAAATCCGTTAGCGGTGGTGCAGAAACCGGATGGAAATTTGAGAATATGCCTAGACGTGAGGTCATTGAATTCGAGACTGTTGCCAGAATATGATAGACCTCCAGTGATAAAAGATCTATTAAGGAAATTTAGAAACAAGAAATGGTTTTCTACAGTGGATTTGACATCGGCATACCATCATGTAAGGATAAGTGAGGATTCTCAGAAGTTTACGGGATTTTTATTCGAACAACAGACTTATGTTTTTAGAAAACTTCCATTTGGGATGAAAACCTCAGGAGCAGTTTTGTTACGTGCCTTGGATCAGAACCTAAGTAATGCGGTCAAGGATACGGTCATAAGTTACGTGGATGATATTCTGATAGCATCGGAGACTGAAGACCAGCACTTAGTTCATCTACGGGATTTGTTTATGGACTTGAGGAAAGAAAATTTCAAAGTTAACTTGAAAAAGTGCCAATTCTTTAAGAACGAGATTAGATTTCTTGGACATGTCTTGGATGGGAACGGATATAGTCCAAATGAACAAAAACTTCAGGCCATTGCAGAATTTCCCAGACCTACTCGGGTAAAGAATGTACGTCAATTCTTGGGAACTTGCCAGTTTTTTGCGGGACATTGCCATAAATACACGGAGATAGTTGCACCCCTACAGGACTTGTTAAAAAAAGATAATAAGTGGAAATGGAACTATCTATGTGAGGAATCATTCAAGAAGGCAAAGGAATTAATGCTTAATAGCGTCAAGTTGGAGTACCCGGATTTTTAGAAGAACTTCATTATCGAATCGGATGCATCCAATATTGGGATAGGTGCCATATTACTCCAAGAGGATGAAGATCACACTCGACACTATTTATCCTTTATCAGTCGAAAATTGAAACCATCGGAACGCAATTACTATACTACAGAACTAGAAGCTTTAGCGATCATCTATGCATTGGAAACATGGAAGAAGTTGCTTATCGCACATTCGATTATAATCCGAACTGACCATCACGCACTAGAGTTCATACTGAAGACCAATTTCGCCAGTGACAGGGTCACTAGATGGGCATTATTCGTGCAACAGTTTAACGTCACTATTGAACATCGAACAGGAAGGAATAACTTAGGGGCTGATTTGCTAAGCAGAGTTGCGGAACCTACTCTTCGAGTATTGCCTATAACCCTCCTGCAAGAAGATGATGATACTTTGCGTAGACTTGTGAGAATACCCCAAGCCCAGAAGCGATATGGACCTTTGAGGAATATTTACAGATTTCTACACAGGGACATGGATCCTACAGATGATGAATATCTAGGGATGGAAAGGATGGCTAGAGATTATGTATTGTTGAATGGCATCATATATAAGTTCATTGATTCCGAACACACTAAATTACGAATAGTAATTCCGCCTAGATTACAGGAAGATATAATATGGTTAGCTCACAGAAGCTCAGGTCACACTGGAGTTGACAAAGTGGTATGTTTGATAATGGAGAAGTTCACTTGGGATCATTTGAGGAATACTGTCCGAGAGGTCATCAGGACCTGTGATTTGTGTCAACGCAGCAAACACAATACGCATTTGTTGAGGGAGGAACCTAGGCCTATTATTCCGTCGAAGCCATGTGAGTTGTATGCTACCGATATCTACGGACCTCTACCTAAGTCCAAGCGAGGTAACCGATACATTTTGGTCACGGTTGATGTTTTCAGTAAGTTTACCATGATCCATCCGATTCAGAAG
This sequence comes from Meconema thalassinum, assembly GCA_946902985.2. NCBI lineage: Eukaryota > Metazoa > Arthropoda > Insecta > Orthoptera > Tettigoniidae > Meconema > Meconema thalassinum. Next base: position 762,233,516 of record OX336390.1, read on the forward strand.
GCGAACTCCAGATATATAATCAAGAGGATTAAAGAATGTGTTATTCCCGTTGCGGGTAAACCAGAATTTTTGTTATCAGACCATGGGTCCCAATTCACACCCTGGGAGTTTAGGAATGCTATGAGGGAGCTGGATATCACACAGGTATTGTGTTCAATACGGCATCAAGAGAGTAACCCGGCCGAACGACTCATGTCAGAAATAGCTAAGTTTTGTCGTCTTTATTGTGCAAACGAACATTGGCGATGGATGGATGTGGTTCCTATTATGATGAATTCGATTAATTCCACCGTACATGAAAGCACGGGTCATATTCCTTCAGTACTACATCTTGGAGAAAAACCTATACGACCGTGGGACGGAATCGTATCTATTCCTCCGGAGATAGAGCCTAACAGGAGAGGACGTGAACTGGAAGCCTTAGGAAGATTACGGAGACAGGCAGAGAAACGGAACAGAAGGGTTAGAGGAAGAAGATTTAGAAATCCTTTGAGAGAGGGAACTTTGGTATTGATCAGGAAGCCTACTCCATCTGATGTTAGCAACAAAGTCTATTCCAAGTTTGCCAGTTTGCATAATGGACCATTTCGGATAGCCCAGAGCTTAGGTAATGGTAGTTACCGTGTTGTGGAGATCGTATCTGGTAACACCGTGGGAACATTCAGCGCAGCGAATCTCAAGATGTATTTTAGAAGAACCAGATAAGGACGAAAAAACAACAGGAACCATAAAAATAAAAATGGGGATTTTTATTTTTGGCCATGTGTAGGGCGGATGTAACCGTGTGAAAGAGCGTCAGTTGCTGGTTATGGAGATGTTGTTTTTGTCGCGGCTGTATTTTGAATTTGAAGTGAGCGCCTGGCTGAGTTGAATTTCACTGTCGTTGGTTGCAGGCTGGATGATATGCGCGGACGGCGATGCGCGTCAGTAAGTTATCACCTGACTGTCTGCAGGGTTCGAGCAGGCAGCTGTTCTGACTGGGACAGTCGTTTTTGTGCAGTTAATCCGTGCATAAGCGGGCGGCTTAATCAATCTCAAGTTACTAGTACCTGACCTGGAAGCCAAAATTAGCCTACAAACGAGGCATTGTTCAAATGTGCTCAGGATAGTTTTACTAGATGGGATTAGCTCTTGTAAATGCAAGGTTGTGTGGGGTATGGCCAGAGTTCACCGCATATTAAGGCCTATGTGCTGAAAATAACTCCTTACTTGAATTATGTCAATATAATACCTCATACCAGGGTAGATTTCGGGCTAGCAATTGACTTGGAATTAAGGCTAAACAGGTGTAAGCGTACTGTGATAACTACAGAAGGATTACAATCAAGTAACCGGGAACATTACTGTGGCTATTCGGAGTATTTCGGGACGGTAAAACACACCGGGTGATTGTCGTGAAACCAGTGACAGTATTAGACACGTTCTTTTTCATAGCAGAAGCTATGGTGTTAAGACAATCCGATCAGGACGTCATGGTAGCAAGACGCCGGTATGAACTTTTGAAATCTACCATGAATCGAGCCCGTATTATGGTGCGTTAAATATGAACGGGGCGTACGATGGGAGCTGACGTTTGGATACTTGGGACTCGGACGCGTGGAGCCATGAAGTCTAGCCGTACACATTTCCGTGTGAGGAGGATCGCGTGGAATTTTATGCTCCGACTGAGGGCCTTCCGCCGGAACTTGGACCTTCTTCAAGAACATCTGAAATGGACGTGAGCCCCTTATCCTATTCTTAATATCTAGTACCAGTGAATATCAGACCTTAGACTATACCATTCAACCATGTAGGAATCGTTTTACACGCCATAGATCTTTATTTTCTGCATTATATTGGGACATAAGCATGGATCTTTTTGATGTTGTCCACTCTTCGAATTTTTATATATTTCCTTTTGAGATAGCATATCCACGGTGGGCATATCGTAGAATGAGTATATTTTCGGAAGGCATCCGGCTGTTCTAATTAGACAGGAGTTTCATCCTGATTTTTGTTGTACAGTTCCGTGCAAATTTTTATGGCACATTGTTATTTTAGCGATCGTTTTGAGATAGTTTTTTGGTAATTTGTTTATTTAAATGTAGTTCTTGATCATTTTGATGCAATTCGTCTTGGATGAGTTCTGATTGTCATTCATCGTATAATGATTCGATTTTTCTGGTGGTTAAGGATTTTCTTTAAAATGATAATGCAGAATGATCATGTGTGAGAATTTACATGGGGAATTAAGGAGGCAAATTCATAACAATTTAATGGATCTTATGAAAAATAGAACATGGTAATTATCCATGAGGATTTCATATTAATAATAATAATCAATGAATGAGTTTGGATTATTTAGGTGATGTTTCCTTAAAACAAATATGAGAAATTAACATGAATTAATGCACATTGGATTGATAAAGCAATCGTAACGTAGTTTTGTTATTAGAGCAAGGTGTATCAATTAGGAGGATTTTTTGTTATGGTGACAAGCGCTTAATTGAACAGGTTAATTAGAGATAGTTACTTATAACATTCATATGATAGATCTGATGGGGTGATGAGTTGAATTGGGAATGCGCGTTGGCATTTGACCCATTAATGATTATGATAATCCATTAAATACAGTAAATATGACTGGATGGAAATTAATATGTGAAAATAATATATAAAATAATTGTAGTTGTTGAATATAATGAAATGTTGGAATTCGGAGGATGTTGTCTCATATTACTCAAAAGAAGGGCGGTGCCGCTGTGGTAGCCCCACGCCGCTATCTAGATATTGTCACCAGTGGAATTCTAGATTCTACTTTAATTTGCTCTAACCATAATTACATATTTTCTGGTTGAATTATATAAACCTGCAGATAGATTAAAATGCCTAACAATTTTGCCATATTGTGATATCAAGGAATAAACCAAATTGATAAAGTGCATAAAGAAATGGGGCATTTAAAATGCGACCTCATGTTCCGATGAAAATCTTGAAATAGCTACGAATCATCCATAAGTGTTTGAAATTGGTTGGAATAATAAGGTTGAGTTGCAATTAACATCACTTAATAATTAATCCCATAATTTATTTTTTTATCGAGGATAAATCATAGATCCATAATTCATAATTTCTAATATGAATATTCCTTGTGTGGGAATAATGAAATATAAATGGTATTACGTTTCTAATGGGTCCATCTTTGTTCGACTTGGTCTGTCTTGCATCAAGTTGTATAATGAACAATTCTAGTATGTTTTGGAATTTCTTCTCGTTTCATGGAAGAGAATATCCCATAGGATTATCCATGATTTTGGAAATATGGAAATGTGTAGAACTTCAGAAATAAAATTTTACTCAAGTGTGATAGGACGATCAGTGATCTACACAACTTGAATACTGTAAATATCGTTTATAATATAATAGAATACCATGATGGACTATTAATTTCATGGGTATTCTAACACAATGAAATGTTTAAAAGTTGACGTTTTCGTTGCATATATATTTTTTGGAACGTTATTCTACACCTGAAGCCTCCGTGGCTTAGGCGGCAGCACGCCGGCCTCTCACCGCTGAGTCCGTGGTTCAAATCCCGGTCACTCCATGTGAGATCTGTGCTGGACAAAACGGAGGCAGACAGGTTTTTCTCCGGGTACTCCGGTTTTCCCTGTCAAAATTTCATTCCAGCAACACTCTCCACTATCATTTCATTTCATCTGTCATTCATTTAATCATTGCCCCAGAGGAGTGCGTCAGGCCTCGGCAGCCGGCACAGTTCATAACCTCGCCGCTAGATGGGGGCTTCATTCATTCCATTCCTGACCCGGTCGGAGACTGGAAGCAGGCTGTGGATTTTCATTTTCATTCTACACCTGCGATTGAATAGTATAGGATCCCAGGGGGAGCGCAGGATGTTATTTTTTTCAGGTGGTGTTTTAGTTTTCTCCCTGAGGATGCCCTTGTAAAGATTAGGATGGTTGAATGGATCAATTAAATTGATACAAATTATATCTTAACTGATACTGTGGTCATTCATGATTCTTGAAATATGCCTTCTATCCTTGCTGTAGTGTGCATCTGGGGAACAGCAGAGCTTTTCTTTTTCTTTATTCTACATCTTTGTAGAATGCTCACTATTAACCCCGAGATGTTTTTGAGTCTTTGTGCTCGACTGTTGTTCGGATGCGCACTTGTGTGGTCGTAGGACGTTCGTCAAACGGTCACAGTATAAACATTTTCTGTACCATGTTTCACTCTGCTCGATGCTTGAATCACGAAAAAGTCTATTTAAATGTTTCAAGAGGTTTTTGAAAATCACTTAGGTAAACTAACTTCTAGTTATACCCTTTATCACCGAACAAAATTCCAGGGTGATATCCGTAATAGTTTCGGAGATATAGAATGCCTGTGAAATATTTCGCACAGCCACCATGTTGGATTAGTGAGACGTAATAATATTTGAAGGGTACGGTCGGGGTCGGACAAAATATTACTATGACGTTACCGAGTTTCATTGAGGAAACACACATACGCACACACACACACACACACACACACACACACACACACACACGGACAAAAGGTGATCTCATAAGCCTATTTTAGCCTATTTTCATTTATAAAAATAGGCTAATGAGATCACCTTTTGTCCGTGTGTGTGTACGTGTGTGCGTGTGAGTGCCTGCTGCCCCCCCCCTAATAAAATCTAAGACTGGAGCTATTTCAATGAAACTCGGTATAGACATAGTACTATTCCGTCCAACCCCGACCGTTTCATTCAAATTTTATTCTTCTTCTTTATGTGCCATCTCCTCTCAGGATGTTGGCAACCATCATAGAGATAGAGACTCTTGCTTTAGATGATGCAGCACGAAACAGCTCAATAGCGGAACAATTGAACCAAGTTTCCAGATTATCGATCCAAGAAATGCGTCTTATTCCTTATCTTCTTTTGCCTTGTAACTTCCCTTGAATGACCAGTTGCAGCAGCAGATATTTCTCTCCTCTCATCGCATGACCCAGATACTGCACTTTTCTAATTTTGACAGTATTTAATATTTCCTTTCTCCTTCCCATCCGCCTCATCACCTCATCGTTGGTAACCTTATCTTTCCAACTCAGCCTCAGTATCCTTCTGTACGTCGATAGCTCAAATGCCTCCAAACTGTCAATTTCTCTTTCCTTTATGGTCCAGGTCTCAACTCCATAGGACAAGGTGAAGAACATCTCAGAAGTCTAATTTTTAGATGAAAATTAGGATCTCTGCTACAGAACACTCTCCTCATTTTATTGAATGCATTTCTTGCTTGACCGATCCTGGACTTTATCTTCTCAATCAATGTAGCAGTTGATATTTGTCCCTAAATACTTGTACTTTGTCACTTGCTGTACTGTCTCCCCATTGATTATCAAGCTCTCTTGATGTTGTGTTCGTGCAAATTTTATTACGTCTCAGCAATTCAACACGGCGGCTGTGCAAAATATTTCACCGGCATTCTATATCTCCGAAACTCTTGTATGTTCATCTATTGGACTTTCAATAACCTGGTGGGCACTAATCCAACATGGCGGCGACGTGAAATTAAGATATTCAAATAGACGTTTCTCACGATTTAACCATTCAAGTGCAGTGAAACATGGTACGGTATATGCTTATACTGTACACATTTTATGTCAATTGTTTTCATAGCTTCAAGATGGTGGCTGCGCGAAATTTTAAAATCTCGTTTGTATATCTTGTATCCTAATCATGCCATTGAAGTTTAAACAATAAACCTACGCAATAATCTTCATATACACACATCAAAAAAAGTTTTGCATCACCTCGGTTCCAAGAGTTCCGGAACCTTTAAATACAAAGGGAATAGAGATCAACACAAACAACATTTCAGCTCGTTTTATTGCTCATGAGACCCACACATTGCATGTTGTACCATCATAAAGCTAGACTTTCAGCATTTGTGGTCCAGATTGCAGTACACACCACTACCTCTAATACCCAGTAGCACGTCCTCTTGCATTGATGCATGCCTGTATTCGTCGTGGCATACTATCCACAAGTTCATCAAGACACTGTTGGTCCAAATTGTCCCACTCCTCAACGACAATTCGGCGTAAATCTCTCAGAGTGGTTGGTGGGTCAAGACGTCCATAAACAGCCCTTTTCAACATATCCCAGGCATGTTCGATAGGGTTCATGTCTGGCGAACATGCTGGCCACTGTAGTCGAGCGATGTCGTTATCTTGAAGGAACGCATTCACAAGATGTGCCCGATGAGGTCGAGAATTGTCGTCCATGAAGACAAATGCCTCTCCAATATTCTGCCGATATGGTTGCACTATGGGTCGGAGGATGTCATTCAGGTATCGTAAAGCCGTTTCGGAGCCTTCCATGACCACCAGTGGCGTACGTCGGCCCCACATAATGCCACCCCAAAACATCAGGGAACCACCACCTTGCTGCACTCGCTGGACAGTGTGTCTAAGACGTTCAGCCTGACCAGGGTGCCTCCAAACACGTCTCCGACGATTGTCTGGTTGAAGGCATATGCGACACTCATCGGTGAAGAGAACGTGATGCCAATTCTGTGGGGTCCATTCAGCATGTTGTTGGGCCCATCTGTACCGCGCTGCATGGTGTCGGGGTTGCAAAGCTGGACCTCGCCATGGACGTCGGGAGTGAAGTTGCGCATCATGCAGCCTATTGCGCTCAGTTTGAGTTGAAACACGACGTCCTGTGGCTGAACGAAACGCATTATTCAACATGGTGGCATTGCTGTCAGGGTTCCTCCGAGCGGCAATCCGTAAGTAGCGGTCATCCACTACAGTAGTAGCCCTTGGGCGGCCTGAGCGAGGCCTGTCATCGACAGTTCCTGTATCTCTATACCTCCTCCATGTCCGAACAACATCGCTTTGGTTCACTCTGAGACGCCTGGAAACTTCCCTTGTTGAGAGCCCTTCTTGACACAAAGTAACAATGCGGACGCGATCGAACTGCGGTATTGACCTTCTAGGCATGGTAGAACTACAGACAACATGAGCAGCGTACCTTCGTCCTGGTGGAATGACTGGAACTGATCGGCTGTCGTACCCCCTTCGTCTAATAGGCCCTGCTCATGCATGGTTGTTTACATCTTTGAGCAGTTTTAGTGACATCTATGAACAGTCAAAGGGACTGTATCTTTGATACAATATACACAGTCAACGTCTATATGCCGGAGATCTGGGAACCGAGGTGATGCAAAACTTTTTTTGATGTGTGAATAGTACTGTACATAACTCTATGGCCTACATATATAGATATCCAACATGGCAACCATCCGAAATATTTAGACGGTTCTCAATATCTACGAATATATTACAGCAATCTAACTATTGTATGTTGCTAGAGGCAAATTAACATAAGTAGGATGTATGAAAATAGGCTATATAGTTTTGCTAGGAACTGATTGTTTCATAGATGAAATAGGCCTAAGCTCTAAATAAATATATAAGCACATATTTTGACATTACAAACATGTTGGTAGGATCAACCCGCATTTTGCTTGTCAGACCTTATTCGATGAATTATGAGCTTTGGGAACGAAATAACCATAAAGCTACAGTATGAAGCCGATGAATATCTTCCTCAGCCCGTTAATTCTTACTTTTACTCTTGTAGCGTTACATAAAATGCATAGGTTCCGGAAGGCATCACCGTCAATCTCTCTTCCTGGGTATGTCCCTGATTCAGGTGGTGGCAGAATTACTGTACCTTGAGAAATCCTTCGAAATGGTTTAGAAGTTTTGTTCCTTCGGGAGCGACGATGCCTGGGATAATGTCCACGAGGACAGGGAACAAATCCTTGAGTCCGATGAGTGTGCCTGAACGGAACAGCTCTGTGAGGTTCTTAAGTAGATCGAGCAGTTCGGGGTCATCTCGCCTGTAGCGCTTCCCTGCCATCATACACCACAACACGTTCAAGATGGAGAGATTGAACAGGTTGCTCACCTGCGAACAGAATAGACCTCCTGAGTTTAAGCATGTTGTAAACACGAGTACAGTACCCAGTACTGTCAGTACCCAATGGTACATAAAATAAGTCAAGTAAATTAAGAAACCTCCATCTCTGAGACGAGAGAATGCTCTAGTCCGGGGCAATCCTCACCTCCCTGTTTATGCATATATCCCAACCATCAGTAAGAGAAGACTTCGCTATCCCCATCCACCCCTGGAAATTGCCAAGATGTTAGTTGACAATGGTTATCATCCGAGAATGCTGGAGACATACATGGCATTCCTATGCCACGATTGAACAACTCCAGATGCCGTGTGTATCGTCCAAACCACCTGGACTTGACTTGGCTCGTAGGATCTGGTCGTTGCTTAATCAAATAAGGACCAACACTGGTCGATGCGCCGATTTTCTGCACAAGTGGAAGAGAGTACCTTCTCTGGGTTGCGATTGTGGCACCGAAAAACAGACTATTTGCCATATAGTCCAGGAGTGTCCTTTGAGAGCTTCTCTCGGCGATCCAACAGAGTTCCTGGTAATGACGGAGAGATCTATAGACTACATGTGTGGCCTGGATATTAGTTTGTAAACTAAATGTAATTATAATTTGCAATTAGGAAGCTTGTAGTTTAACGTGACCGTTAATCTCGCGATCATGACTGCAATTAGTGATGTTGCCATACGCTAAATAAATAACAGACCGATTTACACCAAAACTTATATACAAACGTGGTTACTGTTCAATACAATCACTTTCAATAATGAGGTACCGGGTGAGTTAGCCGTGGTCGTTACGGCGTGGCTGCAGGCAGTCGCTCACATCCGGGAGGCGAGGAAGTTCGAATCCCCCCGCCGGCAACCATCGTCCTTCCAGGCAAATGCCGGTGTTGGTCCCTAACTATAGGCCATAGCCACTACCTTCCAATTCCTCGTCCTTACATTCACACTTTCCTCCCCAGACAACACTCCACACGTGACGGTACTTGTAGCTCACCCCATGGGTGTCCTCATAGAAGCAGCTACAAACTCTGGCGATCTGAACATGTCCTCGGACACTCCCGGCACTAAAAGCCATACGATGAAAAAAAATATTTAGGTATTTGTTATATCTGTGGACGAACTTTACTTCCAAAACCCATCTTCATAGAATGTCGCCACCAGAGGGGTTGGCATAAAATTAACGTTGTTATGAAGTTCGTCATTGGGTGGGAAATTACATTTATTTTCTTAGTGCCTTATATAGATTACATGAGTTATTTATACACTTAATAATACACTTCTCACACAAAAAGGGGACAGAATTGGATGACTGCTAATTTAGGCTTAATTTAGGTTCAGTGGATATGTACAGAGAGTCCAGTTTGTATGTATCGGAGACCCTCGCTAGCCCGCTCGCCCGCGGCGCGAGCCTGTCTCCCGCCACGCACTTTGCCGTTATGCTGCGCTTGCGCAGCACTGAGTCATTGAGTATAGGAATTTGTACTTACCTAGTTCAAAGCTGGTGCTGAAAATGTTCTCCATTCACTGCTACACATCGCTGGCACCGTTTTATGAAACTGGCTTTTACTCTCTGAAGTTCCTCAGCACCGATTGACTGTATTTCAGCTGTAATATACCCTTTAAGCTCATTTATAGTGTGAGGGTTTCTCGCATACACTCTATTTTTAAGCGTCCCCCACAAATAAAAGTCACATGGTAATAGGTCTGGGCTTCGCGGGGGCCACACGTTCCGACTTATAATCCTAATACCAAAAATGCGACGCAATTCTGTCATGGATGCTTCGTCATTGTGAGCAGTGGCAGAATCTTGTTGAAAATAAGTTGACAATCGCTCTCCGTAAGTCAGTTCGTCAAAAAAATTGGTCAAGGATCACATTGAATTACAAATTCCTATACTCAATGATTCAATGCCGCGCGGGCGCCGCAAAACGGCAAAGTGCCTGGCGGGAGACAGGCTCGATCCGAGGAAGAGCAGGCTAGTGAGGGTCTCCGATACATACAAACTGGACTCTCTGTATTTAAATAAGCATCTGCAGGCGTTTGTTGAAGCTGCCGTGCCCGATTGTCTGAAGCCCCCCAAACTTACGAGTGTAATACAGGAGCTTGCTATTTCTACCCTTTCAGTTTTCCCCCTCTTTTTTCTGCAGTGTTATGCCTACGTCAAAGAACATCAGCAGACTGTTAGTGAAATTACTGCTACTCTCATGCAGTGTAGCATACACCTTGGAAAAGGTGAATGCGGGAAACAAAAAAGTTGGAGACCGGGCTACTTTTACTCCGTTTTGAGGGGAAAACTTAATAATGAATATAATTGAATGATTGGATAATATTACCTCTGGCAATGTTATGTCACTAACCATTGCCAGCGTATTTGTTGTGCAATGATTTATTTTATGCAAGGATATAATAATAATTGGTTATTGAACCAATTAAATTAAAAGGAGCAGTGCTAATTTAAAATGAGAGTAACAGATCATCTCAGCGTATGTTCGGGTCAGGAAGTGAACGTTGGCCATTGTTGACCAGGTACGAACCTGCCGATGCTGTAGGTGTTATTATTATCGCTACGCTCGCCATGGTTTAGATGTGTGTGAGATTTTGCTGTGTGTGTAAAAGTTTTAAGTTATGCAGCAGCTTCAAATTTAAAGTGAAAAAGTAGAAGACCTTGAGTAGGTTGAAATTTATTAGTGCTTTAGGAGAGATGAAATATAAAGACCTGTAGTAGGTTTGGCATTGTTTGGCAATAATATATTGCTTTTAAAAGGCCTCAGCTTCCGACTCTTATGGTTTAAATTTGTGTTAAGTAATTGTGGGCAGTGTAATTGTAGTGTTAAATCTATCACTGGAGCGGGGAGTTTGAATTTACTGGTGCTGTGCCCTGATTGGTTGTAGATGTGCTCTGATTGGCTATTGCTTGTATGGAGTTTAAATATACTTGTAGGTAAAAATATTGCTGTATTATGATTAATTATTGTTAATTGGGTCTGATTTTTATGTAATTTATTGGTTTATGGATTGAACAAAGTGTGGAAGCCGGTCTAGCGGAGGTCAGTCCCTGGGGCTGGTTCCGTCAGCCTGGACTTCCTAGTGTGTATTGGGTTCGAATCTTGAAATTCGCTCCAGTGCAGTTGGGTGTGTTTAGGTTTCCGAGGCCTGCGGTTCATCACCCCGGACGGGCTGGCGTAACATTTACCCTCCGGGCAGATTAAACCACGGGGCCTGAGAAAGGTTGAGGAGTAGTGAATGATTTATATAGGTGTTGTGACCAGGTGCTGAATTAACTGGAGTATTTGCGTTAGGGCTGTGTTCTTGCAAAGTGTAGGTGCTGGGACTGTGATAGACATGGGGGAGGGAATGTAGGAATTTGCGCGTTGTCTGAGCTTTAACTGCCTGTGTTTTATGGCTGTTTTGATATAGCTACAACCGTGGCAGGACGCTGCACGTGCTCTCTTGCTATTACAGCACTTTGGGCTGTCAATTTTAGTCGTGCAGTCTTTGTGGCGATGTGAATCACCACACCTGTTACACCGGGTCTCATGGGGGCAATTATCAGCATTATGATGCGGCCTTTGGCAGTTAAAACATTGGTAGATGAGTGTGGAGCGTTGTTTGGAGTCTGGGCGACGTTTCGCATGTGTTTTTGTTTTAGGGGATGAATCTGCTGTGTTAGAGGGTGGGGAAGGGGGAGATTCAGTGGCGTGCGTGCTGAAGGAAGGTTGGTGAGAGTCTGTTTGTGTCTCTGTTTCAACGGGGCTTTGTGTCTTGTGTTTGGTTTTCCATTTTTCTTTTGCCCGTTTGTATCCAGACTTGTGTCCACCTTTCTCCTGTTTCCGTGAGTGCTTGTGTTTGTTCGTGTAGCATATCTATCGTGTCTGTTTGCGCATGTTTCTTACTGGTGGACTCATGACTAGTGTCTTGTGAGTCTGTTTGTGAATGAGCGGCGAGAGTTTCAGAGTACACTGTCTGAGTGGTTCTGGATTGGATGCCCTTAGGTATCGGTGAGATGTAAATGTACTGAGGGATGCCTGGATGACTTCACAGGGGTTTGGCTATGGTCCCTATTCGTTTAGTGCTTGTAGGAATGATGAGGACGAAGTAATTCCCTGTTTCCTCTATGTCAGTTATGTACTGCCATATAGGTTCCAGCACTTGGATGATAGCCATTCGGTTCGTGATTAGATCAACGTTCCGTGGTGGCTTAATCATCAAGAAGCTAGCCCAGGGGTCACTTCTATCCGGATGTGAATAGTCCAGGCGTTCTTCAAAGTTGAATGCAGGAGTGAGTGATGCTGCTAGTGGTGACGAGCCCCTGAGGTGCTCAGTGTTCGGTGAGGGCTCCCCAAGCCATGAGGAGTGTGCCATGTCTGTGTACATGTACAGGTATGGTAAGTGAGCTAATGTATAAGTGTTAAGTGAGGGGTCAAATACCTTGGTAGACCCTTTAGATATGTAGTTTAGGCTCGCCCAAGAAGATTAGCCAGTCGTATTAGGTTTCCAGTTATTAAGCAGAGAGTCTGCGACAGTATACGAGCTGGCTACGAAGATTTACCAATTAATTAAATAGCTAATTAATTAATTAGGGTGCTGGGGTGAGAAGGGATGAGTAAAGCTTGGCTGTAACTCGAGGGTGATAGGAATTGCTTTATGGGGAAGGCTTGGCAGGTAGGGTGAATAGCTTGGGTACGAAACAACAATGGTAACGGTTGGCTAGGAGCGATTGTTGTTTGAAACTCGGAAGTGAAGGTGGGAGGGGGAATTATTATTGGCTGGAGATGATGAAGCGAAGTTCTGATGACGTGATGGCAGGTGGATCAGGAGTTCATCGATTGACACGAAGTTCTTAGCTGGAGCTCGGTACCGTAGCGTGCGACCTGTTCAGCAGCTAGTCTCGAAGTGTGTTAGTGAAATTATACTAAGGTCGTAAGACCTGTATTAACTGATATTGGTTTGGCAAGAACACAGGGAGTCTGTCTCCCGGTGTACCACTCCAAGCCTTCGTCCAGATAATCTTTAAATGTGTGATGAAGAGGCTAATATTATCGATATTTAATACTAATGATGTCATTTACGAGCTTCATTTAAATATAAACCAGTGAATATGTGACTGAATTTGTGGGTTGTTTTGTATTGAACACATTGTACGTCAATGTCTGTCATCTAGCGGAGATTTTTGATTCTGCCTATTCGCGAAAAGCTTTGCATAGAGTAGACATTATAAGAGGATCGAGACGGCAATGGTCTGTGTTGGTTGTCACGCTGGGTGTCGGGTACTTTACCCGTCCCCGAAAAAAATTATTGAATCAGAAGAAGGCGTAGTGCTGGATGCAAATGGCGGATTGTGGTGGCGTGTAGTTTGCACACGAGGCTAGCAAATTGAACGCGGAAAGGTAAGCAGTCCATAATAAAAATGTACCTATTACCTGAACTGTTTTGTTTTTGAGCTCCTCCGTAAGTTCTTGTATTTCATCCACCACGTATCTTTCCATGCTGGTTTTGCCAAATCCAAACTCCTTCAGGTGACGGACTGTGAAGCGACGTTGCTCCGTCCACCGGGGACCATCATTGAACATAAGGCCTGTGAAAATTTAGTAAATCTGTGACTTAACAGATTTCATCTCTAACTAATTGAGCATAACTCAGTGAACAGCATTTATTTTCACCTAAACGCTTGTTGAGAGCACGTTCACGAATCAGTCGATTGTCGGGGCGCCCTTGAAACTCTTCTCTCTTGAGGACTTCAAGCACAGTAGAGGGGTCACACACACTGACAGCTATGTCAGGGCCCAGGAACAGTCCCACCAGAGGTCCATAGCGCACCTTCAGATCCTCCATTACCAAGTGGAAATGTTTCTTTGGCAGGAATGGGGCAGATCCCACAAATGGTAAGTATGGTGGACCTAAAAGTGCATAAAACTGAGTTAGATACCAACACAATAATAATAATATTAATATATTTTTTATCTTGAGGCAAACTAAGAGCGAATTTAAAAACTACAGAAGACCTATAGAATCACCTGGAACAGATACAACAAAAAATCAATATTGAAGAACGTAAAATTATGACATTAAACCACAGTAATCAAAATCTGAAGCATTATATGCCTCGGAAACCTTGATCATTAGGGGCAGATGACCTCGTAGTTCCGCCCCTTAAAACAACAATAACTAACTAACTAACTAACCTTGTTCATTGGAGGCAGATCTCTCATTAAAGGTGTAGAGAAAAAAGAAAGGAAAGTGGAGGAAATTCCTAGGTCCAGTCTGCTCAGACGGAATCTGGATGAAACGGAAATACCGTATCAGAAGCATTATCATAATGCTGAAAAGATCACTGACACCTTCAGGTAAAGGCGATTACAGTTCTACGGCCACATTCTCAGAATGAACAATGACAGGCACACCAAAAGGATTCTCAACCTTGCTCTCTCAATGAAGGTCAAGAACAACAGGCATAGTGAAATAAGAAAAACCTTCAAGAGGAAATTTTACAAGATCAACTCCAGTTCAGAACATTAATTAATAACCATAATTTCTCTGAGAAATGACTACCAGGGCCATGAAGTCATGGACTAAAGAACAGAGGAAGAATTGTAGTGCCCATACGAAGAGATTTTGGGGGGGAAAGAAACAACATTAGGTAAATAAGTTCTATCGCGCTCCACAGGAGGATATAACGATGTAAATTAATAATAATAACAAATTACAAATAATGTAGGAGATGCCATCGCGAATCGGAGACCATCCAGCACATTACAGGGGGCTGTACTGCAATTTAATCTACGCACTATTTGAAGAGGCATGACCAAGTAACCAAGATAATCCTCCTGAACCTGGCAAAGAAGCACTTCTTAACTAATAATGTTCTGCGTTATACGTATATTTCTGATGCTGTTCTGGAGAACGATAGACACAAGCTACTCTGGGACAGGTCAGTGATCACAGATAGACAAATATCAGCCAACAGGCCAGATAATATTCTTATTGATAAACTGCAAAAGAAAACTCTTCTAATAGAGATCGCAGCCCCTAACTCGCATAATATCCAACACAGTTATACTGAGAAACTGACGAATTACACGCTTCTGGCTGAAGGGATCCGACGGATGTGGCGACAGGAATTTGTCACTATATTGCATATCAAATATAGAGATTTGAAGCCATTCTTTTTTTTAGTGTTGCCTATACAAATTGACTTTTTTTAGCCTTTTAGTCGGTCAACACGATTGTGCCCAATGAATGGGCGGGGTACAATATACCAATATACAGGGTGTCCCACCTAACTCTGCGACCTCAAATATTATCGAAATGAAACAAGATATGAAAAATCTACTTGCGCTGGAATGTAGCCACGTCAGAGGGTCACAGAGGATATGCACAATACAGGATATTATAACAATATCATTTTCAACGTAAAGTTACCGTTTTTTAAATGGAACATACAAGTTTTTCTAGCAAAATCATAAGTAAACATACAATTATTGATAACAGAATTGGTTTTACTTCTCTAAACATCGTACTTTCTGAAATAACTTAAGTTGTAGAGGACGGTAAAGGAGACACTGTTTGGTGCGGTATCATTGGCAACCGTATTGTAGGTCCCTATTTTTATCAGGGAACACTAAACGGACAGCGATATGCATCACTTTTTCAAGACACGTTACCCCTTCTCATGGAGGACGTGGGATTGGAAACTCGTGTATCAATGTGGTTCCAGCACAGTGGTTCTGAACCCGTAGAAGTCTGCGGACCACTCAGCCTAAAATTGAATCATGTACGGACCACCCCCTCCCCCCAATACACCTTATCAGTTGTAACCGTTCCTCAATAACCCTTATTTTAAAGATATTTCAATTCAAACCCTGATAGTCATCACCGCGAATACATTCGGATGATTCTCGTTCTACGCATATCACTTCCTAAATCCCCATTTTTTGGCCACTTATTTATACGTGCTGGTGGACCCTTTTCACCCGCGGACCACTCCCGAGGCACTCGCGGACCACCGGTTAAGAACCACTGTTCCAGCATGATGGGTGCCCCGCATATTTCGCACGTGTTGCCAGAGATGTAATGGATGCGAAGTTTCCAAATGGGTGGATAGGACCTGGTGGTCCTGTGAGATGGCCAGCACGGTCCCCCGATTTGACGCCACTAAACTTATTTCTCTGGGGCGCATTGAAAGATAGAGTCTATCTGGTAGTCCCAACTACAATGGCGAATATGCAACAGCGTATTACTGCAGCGTGTGCGGATATATCTGTGGAAACACTGGGATCAGTACAACGCTCACTTGTTCACCGTCTACAGAAGTGCATTGATGCAAACGGTGGTCAGATTAAACATCTGCTAAAGTGACACAGTTTCATCAGTTAAGATGTTACTGCTTACTTGTGAATGCCTTTTCCGTGCTGGATGTAATTTAAAAATATGATGTTTCTTTAAGCTATAGGCCACAAGTTTGTTTAGGAAATCGGTAATTGTACCTTTTGTACTATGTGTACAGTTCTACACTTGTGTTAAACTTGACAAACAGTGTCTCCATTGCCATCCTCTACAACGTTAGTTATTCCAGAAGGTATGAGGTTTAGAGAAGTGAAACCAATTCTGTTATCAATAATTGTATGTTTACTTTCGATTTTGCTAGAAAAAACATGTATGTTCCATTTAAAAAGGTAATTTTGCGTTGAAAATGATATTGTTATAATTTCCTGGATTGTGCATATCCTCCCATTGTGTGACCCCCTGACGTGGCTACATTCCTGCGCAAGTAGATTTTTCATATCTTGTTTCACTTCGATAATATTTCAGATCGCAGAGTTAGATGGGACATCCTGTATAAATACACTCCTGGAAAAAAATGCATGTATTATTTAATATTCCGGTTCACAATTATTCCTCGTCACTCACTGTACTGAAGTGAACTGATACGTTCAATGTGGTTTTTTTTCGCTATCGTTTTTTACCCTCCAGGGTTGGCTTTTCCCACGGACCAAGCGAGGGATCCCACCTCTACCGCCACTGAGGGCAGTGTCCTGGAGCTTGAGACTCTGAGTCAGGGATACAACTGGGGTGTGTGACCAGCACTACGCCCAGGTGGCCACACATGCAAAGCGAACAGGGGGCCTGATGAAGGGATGGGAAGAATGGGACGGTTAGGCAAGGAAGTGGAAGGAGGCGGCCGTGGCCTTACAGTAGGAACCATCCCGGCATTTGCCCGAAGACGAAGTGGGAAACCACGGAAAACCATTTCGAGGATGGCTGAGGTGGGAATCGAACCCCCTCTACTCATTTGGGCCACCCGAGGCTGAGTAGACCCCGTTCCAGTCCTCATACCACTCTTCAAATTTCGTGGCAGAGCCGGGAATCGAACCCAGGACCTCCGGGGCGGCAGCTAACTATGCTGACCGCTACGCTACGGAGGCGACACGATCAATGTGTACATATTGTAAATACTATCTCCCATACTTTTAGACATAGATTTAATAGCCTAAGTGTAATGGATCTGATGATGATCGTTTGACAATCGAAACTGGTCATCCAATTTATTAATCTCATATATTTTTCCCAAGATAAGGGAATAACCCATCACAATTGGGTACAATCGTGTTGACCGACTGAAAAACATCACATTTCGATTCTTTATGTATAACTTGACAGAAAATCTCGGAATGAACTTATCTCGAGAATTAACCATTTGGTTACGGCAGAGCGTTTAACAGTACATTGCCACCTTGTCGCACAAATTGTAACATAGAATAAACCTTTTATAGTAGGTTAGAAATGCTCTCACCTGGTGGGAAGTTTTGAGGCCTCATGGTGAGCCATTTATACACGAAGTACAGAACTGCAGCACTAAACAGCAATGTCCAAAACATGGTGATGTGAGATTATCTGTAAAACAACCATTAGAACTTATTACTAGGCTATAAGTCTCGTAATATTATAAATAGTTATTTTCTATTCTATTATCTAACATTTCAGTGCAGCCAAGAGCAATAAGTTACGCTAAATGACTGCTGCAATAGGAAGCAGTAAATCGGAGACCTGAGGTTCGAATCCCGACACTAACAGTGGTCATCTTCAGTGTGGTTTCCCTCCAGTTTTTCAGGATAATATCAGGATGATAGCTTATTTTAAATTTTCAGGACTTCCACCCCAGTCCCAGGCTCTAACAATTAGTGGACAGTTGCACACTCTGCTACACTTTCGGAATAACACAAGTCATCGTTGTTGCTGAATGGTTCAGGGGCTTTGCGACATCGTGGTCATGTAGCGCCAATTGTGTGTATGATGACCTGTGTTATTGTGATGGCTGTATTAATATGTGTATTTGTAATTAAGACGAGGATTTGGAGGGAGGCAGCTGTGGCTTTAAGTTAGGAACCATCGTGGTATTTGCCTGGGATACAAGTTGGAAACCATGGAAAACGACCTCCAAGATGGTTGAGATAGGAATCAAACCCTCTTCTACTCAGTTTTGCCTCACGAGGCTGACTGTACCGCGTTCATGCCCTCGATCAGATTGTATTTTATTTTTGGCAGAGCTGGGATTTAAATCCAAACCTTCGGGGCGACAGCCAATAATGCTAGCTGCTGCACCACGAGGTGGTTAAAAGAAATGTCGGACAGACCCAGGTATATAAGGCTGAAATCTCTAATTATGAACAGCAAATTAACGCTATTCTGTCATCTGAAGCAAAAAGCACTAACCATTATGGATAATGTGTTTAACAGACGTATTAACTTTTGTATTAATTGAGTTTACTGACAGACATCTGTTAATATTACACACATCAAAGAAAGTTTTGCATATTGCTGGTCAAGAGTTGTAGTGGTCTCAAACCCATTAGCCGTTCTTGCGTGCGTGTATATCGGCTGTGTACATTCGCCTGTGTCAATGAGGATAGATCTGTGCGAGTGTGGAGACGACCCGGTGAACGTATTGAACTTGAATTCAGACCGGCTTCAGCCATTGACTGAGCCGAGGATCGAACCGACTTGTGAACCTGAAGGTGTAATAAATGGAATTTGGTACTGGAACAATATTTTATTCACATATGTATTTTAGGAAGTGAATAAGGCATATTGATGACTTTTTGGAAAATTTTGGAGTATTTTGAAAGAATTAAATTTGGGAATATTTCAGTGAATGATAATTTAACCAAGGGAGAGTCTGATCTTCCGTCACTGGAATATGACCAAGGCTTCAAGTTAGCAAGCCTAAGACCGGTTTTGGTTGGCCGAGGTTACAATAACAAAATTATGCACACGACCCGATGATAAGGGGCTAGAACCAGGAGTTTTTTCGTGATAACTCAACAGCCAACCAGATTGGATCACATAATTTTTGTGGGAATCGCTATTATATTAAATTTGCTTATATAAAGCGATATTAACACTTCTATAGATGCAGAAGAGAAAATGAAATTTAATTGTCAAAACAGAATTGTAAAGTTATGGCCAGGAGAGAAAATATGAGCAAAATTCAGTTTAATAGGACTGTGCGAGGCTAGAAGTCATTCTAGCTTGCCACGCGCGACATTGTCACGAGAGCAAGAATGACTCCTACTTAGCAACTTGAAGAGATCAGACCCACATTGCAAGGCGTCCCAGAAGAGCTCAATACTAAATTGGAAGTACGGTCAGGAGACTAGACTGAACTGTGAGGAGATACAGCTATCGCCAAGAAAGAGAAGGAGAAGCCGGCACATCACAAAACGCACTAGTTTGCAACAGAGAGAAGCATTTTTTAAATACAACGTTTATTGGAAGAAGACTTCATTTCTACAGCTTCACATTTCTACAGAACTACGACTAGTAGCATTGCATTTACCAGCTACTATATTGCAACAGTATATCTTCTGAATAATCATCTAACATTTTCGATGATAATAATGTCCATGAGTCACGGGGGGGGGGGGCATTCTTATTCAGCACTGACTAAGGAGATTGTCATGGAGCCCTAAATTATGGAAGGAGGTTAGTCTACATTATGGAGTGGGAATTCAGAGTGATCTTGACGACCATGGATCGATGACACTACAACTGCTCATCAACATGCAGTATTCTGAATTTACCGTCAAAAATACGATCCAAACGTCCAATACCAACTTGGAGAGATGTCAACCAGAGACGTTCAAACCTACAATGATGACGAGATGCTACACGAAGAAGATGGACAGAGGGGTTCGTTTGTCCCGAGTTCGAGTTGCCAGACTAGAGGTCGCAAAGCAAGAAGAAATGCCGTTAGCTGGGAGGCGAGACAGCAGCCCAGGTGCTTACCGCACGACGAGGGGAGAAGCCGGACAGCTGATCTACACACGCCTAACTGGAGCTCGCTTCGAGGCAGGCGACACGCACGTGCCGTCCCGAGAGAGGAACATCAAGTATATCAGACCAGGTATCACGACAGCAGATCATCAGAAAGGTAGAAAATTGAATGTTCTAAGATCTCAGTAGTTTGATATAGTCTTTGATAGTATTTCAGGAGTGACCAACTTATAAGTAGTTTTTCTTACTCATAACCCATGCTTTTATGTTGTCAATTTTGGAGATTTCATAGTAAATTTTATTATACATCAGCGTGTGTCGTTTTTGACGTAAGTTCATTAGTATTTGACTTTAGATATTCCGTTTTTATATTTTTAAGGAAACGTTTTAATATGCTCACTTTTAAACGAAACTGTTTTATGAAGGGAATGCTTCGATCGTTAGAAATGCGTAACAAGCGAGAGAATGCGTCAATATGGCTAGATTGCATTATTATTAAGAGAAAGCATTATTGTAGAATGCTGAATGACTGTTTAAAACATGTTGTGTCAGAACATAAATGAAACATGTATAAATAATATTATTGGAGTAGAACAATTCCAATTGCGGAATGTTACTGTAATATGACATTAATATAGTCATTGACAATTGTTATAACGGATTTAAACTATGAAATAGGATCATATTGTTGACAATAGAGGTCAAATGATGCCTATAATTAGCAAGAATTTTATTGGAATAATTGCTATAACGAAACCACAGACCAGGAGATTTGTAGATCTACCTGATGTCTTGTATCATATGAAACACGTTTAAATATGAATAATTCATTCATTAAATGTGCACCAGAAACGGGAGGATATGTATTATTGTTATTAACAGTAAAGACGAGCGAACTACGGTTTATTGATGTTAATATTTTTTTTGTAACGTGGAAAACAGTATGTTGTGAAAGTTTGAGGGACACTGGGACTGATTTTTTGTCAGAAATCGCAAAAATATTGTTTTTTTTAATTCTTTGATATAATTATGCCCCTGACTCCAGCGGATAATTTAGTGACAGTCTTTTTCGAATTCCGCCATATATAAAGGTCCAGCGAATTCTTGAAATGTCTAGTGCATTGTATTTAAACGCCCCCTATTCATGGACTTTCATTGCGGCGACTATTTCTGTACTTATTTTCCTAATAAGGAGCTCAGAAAAACAAGAAAGAGGGTGTTAACATATGGTGCTGGGCAGTGTTAGCTGATAAGGTAAGCTGATAACTAAAAAAATATGCATGGCTTTATAAAAGTGCATTTTTCTGAGCTTCCCATTTTTTTTTTGAAACAAAATTTGCCCCATATGCATCAGACTTGTAGCTATAATGTAGCAACTTTTTATACATATTCTATATTAATGCATCCATAAGCACAGTGATTAGTTTTACTGTAGTATTCATAGTTTTGCCATTAAAAATATTTTAATTTTCAAATAATAGGCAATAAATGGGATAAATAAATTGTGAAATACTCGTATGTTAATTTATATCTCAACAAATATTCATATAAACTTAAAACCAATCACTAGGATTGCTTCCATACTAAATATCTATATGGGAAAGTCATGATAAATGACCTACCTCTATCCGTTTAACGCAAGAACCATTTTCAAAACTTGCATATTTTTCATATTAGAATAATCATATCTTCTAAACAGTTAGAGATAGAAAATTGTAAATCAGTAGTCTAGTGTATATTACTATTAGAGTGCTGTGTGTAACATTATAACAATATCCATTGATAATTACCTAAAATTGAAAGCTGATAACCAAAAAATATGCATGTTTTTATAAAAGTCCATTTATCGCGGCTTCCCATTTTTTGATACAACATTTGGTCCTTGCGCATTAGATTTGCTGCTATAATATTGCAAATTTGTATTCATATTCTATATTAATACATCCATAAGTTCGGTGATTAGTTTTACTGTAGTATTATTAGTTGTGCCATTAAAAATATTATAATTTTAAATAATAGGCAATTAATGGGATTTAAAAAATGTGAAATGTCTTAATTTATATCTCAACAAATATTCATATGAACTCAAAAACAATCACTAGGATTGTTTTCATACTAAATATCTATATGGGAAAGTCATGATAAATGAGCTACCTCTATGTGTTTAACGCAAGGACCATTTTCAAAATTTGCATAATTTCTATATAAAATAATCATATCTCCTAAACGGTTAGGGATAGAAAACTGTAAATCAGTAGTATAGTGTATATTAGTATTTGAGTGATGTGTGTAAAATTAGAACAATATCCATTGATAATTACAGAAATATGAAAACTCAGTCCCAGTGTCCCTTAACGAAATGCGTTATTTGAAGTAATGAGGAATGTTGTACAAGGTGAACTGAAGTGAACAAGTATGTCATTGTTATTGAAAGAGCACGAAGATAATTAACTTAGAGTAGAGTTGGATAGGAGTGCACTATGAACAGTATCTCACAGGTTTGTGTTCACCTAGTAGAGTCACTGATTCTTCTACACGTCTGGAGTGTAGCAAGATGGGTTTTTATTGAAGGAATACCGTGCATTATTATTGAGATTGTTGTTAAAAGGAGAGGAAAGGAATATATCAAGTTTGGAAGCGTTGCTGACGATATTATAAGATGTTGTTCTCTGTTTTACGAAAGGGAAGAAGTGTACTGCCATTTGGAACAATGAATTGATACAGTATGTTTAAAAAGTAACTGACATTAGGGTTTATATTTGTGTTGTACATGTCAGAAAATGTTATTACGAAATCCACGAAGTTTATTAAGAGTAATTGAGTAGGTCCGCATCGTTCTTTAAATCTATTGCATTTTATTCATTGATACGACATTTAAGAGCTGTATTTAACTTAATTGTTCGCTACCAGAGCTCTATTTATTTTGACAAAAATCAGAGTATACCTAAAATTACATTGTTTTATGAACTATTCGAAGAACTGCTTAGAGAAACAGAAGCGAAATAAGATTGTCAGATCGCGAAAGCTCTTGTATATATGTTTTTTAAATACCGTGCTGGACATGGTAATTTTATGTTGTGTAAATATTTAACTATTTTAAATAGTTTAATAATGTTATTCTCATTACGTTCACGTTTTTATATAAATAAGTGTGTAATGTAGGGCAGAGTAATGTTAATTACACTTTATTTGATGAACAGCTGATTACGATCAGACTGCTTAAACTGATCGAGCCACAGAGTGACCAGAAAGGGCAAACACTTAATTACCATTCTTAAATAATTACATTTGTGTAATTTAAACTATGCTGAAAGTTTATTTGTCAGATAGAAGGACTATCTACCGAGTGAAATATTTTATTTTCAATTTGAATTTACTTTTATCTGTGTTAGGAAGATTGAATATCTTGTAAATAATTAGTTAATAAATTTCAGGCACTATTTTTGTTTGCCTGCTCATTTTTATAGAAACTGATGATTTTTCATTTCGCAATGGACGTGCGATAATACTACCAGTTAGTTACTAGAATTCACTTAGTCTCAACTTAACCGTTCACGCTCGAGATCCGAGATTCTCGTCCTACCATCTTGTTATGGATATTTTATTTCTAGTAAAAGTGTAACTAATTAGTAGCGTTATTGCTTGACCGGCATGCGTCGAGGGTTTCCTAGTCATTCACCTAGTAGGGTAGTGTTGGTTTATCTGGCTGGGTATCGACATCCTGACAATCCTTTTCCATCTCTGCGGATATAGGTGGTGGCTATGCGAGATTCGGGCACAGTATGCACGACTAATACATTCGTGACCGATACCAACAGGGAGGAGGTGGTGCAATGTTTTGGGGTGGCATCATGTATGGTCGCCGAACCCCTCTTGTGTACATCCCAGGGTGTATGAAAGACATAAGTAACAGGGATACTATCCTGGCACCTGTAGTAACAGCCATGCTGACAATTTCGGCCCAAATTTCACTTTCGTGGACGATAACGCTCACCCGCACATTGTCAATGCCTTTCTTCAGGAGATTAGTATTCACAGAATGCCTATTCTGCCGATCTCAAAGCTTGCCACGGTGGGTGAGTGGATAGCGTGAGGGTCTACTAACCCCAAGATTGCAGGTTCGCTCCTGGCCGTGGTAAGTGATTTTTGAAAGGCGGCAAAAATACGACACGCATGTCATACGATGTTGGCATGTCAAAGAACCCATTTGGCCGTGTTCACAATTGGCAAAATTAATCTCGGGAGTTTCCGCCAACACAAAGTTCCTCATTTCTCTACTAGAAAGCGCTGTAGTGGTCAAGGAGCTTAGATATCTAACCTCCTTGACTTTCATAGTGATTCAAGGAACATCGAAATTCGACATGCAAGCTACCCTTTGGGTGTCAAATTACAAAGCTTGCACCTGGCACACGAGGCCATACGATATTATTATTTATAATTGCGTAGAGCAGGGGTGGACACTGCTAACAAGGGAAGTATCAGGTAAGACAGGTCGAAACCTCTCTTGAAACTTTGTGGACGCAAACGTTGTACTATAAGAAGACAACGTGCGGAAAATAAGCCGCCAGATTGAACTGCAAGGCTCCGAAATCGTATCTGACATTCTGGTACGCAGGCATGACGGCTGGTGGAATTGGAAATCCCTGCAGCACCCGGAGTAGTAGCGAGGCGAGGCGAATATGCTGACTGGAGCGTGTGGCTGCTTCCCACCGGCCTTGAGTGCTTGAGCGGTTAGGGCTGTCCCTTCCAACATGTACGGTACTCGCTACTTCCCATTGATTCATATGAGACATTCGCCACATGATTTCGGAGCCTTGCAGTTCAATCTGGCGGCTGATTTTCAACACGTTGTCCTCTTATAGTACAGCAATTGCGTCCACAAAGTTTCAAGGTAGGTTTCGACCTGTCTTACCCGATACTTCCCTTGTTAATAAGTAAGTCCGTCCTCACTTTCATCCCCACCGTGCTCCATGCCAATATGTAGAACATTTTTGGTGTGTGTATATAGTACATTATGCATAATTACCATTATAGGCGAGTTGCATACGACTGTTTATGTTCGACGATAATTGTAACTATTTTATGTTCGAACATAAATATTCATAAATATCTGTCGAGATTTCGCCAGTTTTATGTACTGAACAGATCGCATGGGACGCAGAGAATATCTTGTATTTGACCATGGCCTCCTCAAATACCCCACTATGACACTAGCCACGCAGTGAAATTTAAAATAGGAGGCCGTGGAAGTCAGCGCAGGTGCGATGCTATCCTTACCTAATTGGTCACACAACTGTTTCTTGAGCTCTGATTGGTGGGAGAAACTGTTTCATAATGAAACATAGTGGTATAATGATCTTCATTATGATGCAGTTTTCTGGCATATAATATTTACATTACGACATCGTCGAACAGAAATACTATTATAGTATTAACAGGTGTCTCTCAGTTAACTCTGTCATGTATGTAAATACTAATCCAACTATAGGCTATTCCTAGTTCCAGGTAGATGAGCACACTAGGTGAAATAACAAGAACTTACGTTACTCGGGAAGCCGCAGTTCCCTCTCCTCACTTTGTACAACTTATATTCTTCCTGCGGTCTGCACTGTTTATAAGATAGCCTGATTAGATCCCAAAGTTGTTTATCACAATGTTACCAGATAACAAGATAATGAACTAAAATCAGCCTGACCTGATGCCTTTGGGCACTCAGCGATACAGTTCGTCAATCTGACACTACTTCCAGTGTTTTATGGTTGCCTTGCTATTGCACCAAACTACAAGCCATCAAAGATTGTTGTTGTTGCTTCATTTGAGGAGTTTGGACATCGTGGTCATTTAACCCTGGTTGGTTGGTTCCTCTGTTTCGGGGCTGCGACAACGGAGTCCTATAGCCCCGGGTACTTTGGGTGTGTGTAGGTGTTAATTGTGATGGTTGTATAAGTGTGTATTTTCTGTAATTCAGGTAAGGACTGCAGACGATCAATTTCAGTTAGTTCCTACTTTTGCTAGCAAATGCTACCGTCAACGAAACCTAGCTGTGGACTTGGCTACTAGATGCCACCGCAACCAGCACCAGGCGGTAAACGTTGGAACTTAATAGAGCGTTAATGAAATCTAACCTACAAATATAGCTTCACACAATTGTAGTTAGAGGGAGGACTTTTACATGCCATAAATCAATGACATGGCCACGCCGGCTTTACTTCCCCTCCGAAGGAAGGCATACTGAGGGATTGTAACGCCCTTAAAAAAACGACGACTTTGAACCTGCGATTTTGGGCATAGAAGCTCAGCATGCTACCAACTACGCCGCCGAAGCCGCTTCATTTAACCCTGTGTACTTGAGTGTGTGTACATGCATTTATACGTACAGTACACATATATATTTGTTTAAAAAACTGTGTCATTAAGGTGTCTGTAGTAATGTGTGTTCTTGTATTTCAGGAGAGGATTGGGTGACCGTGGCCGTATCTTGTGTTCTTCAGGGATATATTCCTCTAACTCGTCACGGAATGGTCCATTCTCGGTGAAAATTTGTATAGTGAACCACCATAAACCTCCAGGTAGCCAACATAAACCTGTACAAGAGTTTTCATAAATTACAAATGGCGCATCCCCATTCCTCATACTTAAATTCACAAAACTCTACACTATATGATACGATCACTGTAAAATAATGCATTGTCAATAACTACTGTCCTCTAGAGGAGCGTTTCCCAAACTGTGGTACGCGTACCACCAGTGGTACGCGATGATGTTACGAAAAATATAATAAATATTAGATACGTTACGAAAAATATAAAATATAAAAATATAAAAACATTGATATGTTGCCGGAGGGCTTTAAGGCCAAATATAAGGAGCAGCTTTATGAATTGACTTGTGATTCAGAACTGAGGCAAACTTTTTCAAAAATGGCTCTTGTGAACTTCTGGGTTGAGAGGCGTGCAGACTATGCAGACATAGCTGACAAAGCAGTTAGATTTTTACTGCCTTTCACTACTTCGTCCTTGTGTGAGACTGCATTTTCTTCACTTGTTTATCTCAGGAATAAATACCGGAATAGGCTCCTTACAGTGGAAAACGATCTTCGTTTGAGTCTCAGCAATCTTAAACCAGACATTCCTAAGTTGGCTTCTAATTTTCAAGTTGTTAGATGAACTTTGGTTGTTATGTTTAATTATTACATGTTCTTATATTAGGGTACTATTAATTGTACAGTGTTATTTCTGAATGTTTTAATTGAATATCCTACTTATTGTAATCTCTCTCTCTCTCTCTCTCTCTCTCTCTCTCTCTATATATATATATATATATATATATATATATATAAAGGAAGATGTCCTGACTGACAGATAATCTTCGCACAGCAAAAACTACTGGAGATAATTGTATGAAACTTTGAAGATATGTTCCTACCGTAGTTTAGATGCGCACTAAGAAGGAATTTTTAAAAAATCGGATTTTCAAGGGATGAAAAGGGGTGAAATGTGATTTTACATTTTTGTTATACTTAACTGGGACAAAATATCGAAGTTGTCGCATAAAGACCGGACATAGCTAATTTTACGCCCCTCGACGCGAGAAACAATACTCGGTGGGTCCCTAAGGGACACCTAAAACCACATTTTAAGGCCCTAAAACCAACAGTTTCAAAGATATTCCCAGAAAACTATCTTCGCTCTACTAAACTGATGAACTAATGGCAAGTCCGTATCCATGGCAACAGTACGCTCTGATAAACTGATGAATTAATCGCATGTCCGTATCCTTAGCAACAGTAGCTCAAGACATGACATCCAATTGTCCATCTATCCCTGTAGGAGACTAAGCCAATCCACTTATTATCTAAAACACGATAGACTAGCTGCGAGGCTCAGCGGTAATGTTCTGGCTTGCTGGGCCCAAGGTTGCAGGTTCGTATCCTGGCGCAATCAGCTGGCATTTGCGGGAGCGCAAATGCAAGGGAACCATGTCAACAGATTTATTGTCTTGTTAAAGATCCCCTTCGGGGTAAAATTCTAGCACCCTGGCGTTTCTAAAACCCAGAGTAGTTAAAAGGAACGTAAATCCAACAACATCTCTACTTAGTATAAAACAATGTCCCCGATTCTTGGATGTTACGGGTAAACTCGAGAACCACTGGATGGATTTTGATGCGGTTTTCACCATTCTGTAAAGGATATCTCGAGGGTGATTTCTGTAGAAAACAATTTATTTATGATCAAAGGAAGCCGAGCAGTAACGATTTCAGTGGAAAAGACGAAAAAAAAACCTGACGTCCGAGCGCTTTGTATGCTTACGCTGGGCAAACCGTTAAAAATATCTAAATACTATGAGTGTAAGAATTGTTCAGCATGAATCGTTCTACAAAATATTCCGTGAGAGCATTTGTCTATCTGCAATCCATCGCCCACTATAAGTGTTTTTACGTTTTAATTTCCTCCAACCATGTCCATTCAACTACTGAGGCGACAGTTTACGAGCTAGTTAAGGGCGAGTCTATCATCCCTGTTACAGCCTAGCTAGCGGGCGAACCTATTGCCCCAGATACACTGTGCCCTTTCAGCAAGAAATATGCAAATCACAGTATGCCAGCATTGCTCAAATCGGGATTTTCGAGGTTGTAGTATGTTCTCCCACTCTGTGACTTACACATTTTGGATTAAATAGAGGATACACTTACAAAATAACGACAAAATTAACTCCTATTTCAAAACATTTAATTAATCAAAATTATGGCGCTACAAACAATAAAACAAATAAACTACTGACCAAAATCCTTCTACTTGTTCAAAGTGAACAAGGAATAATATAAGAATTAAACAAATATTATATTAAAACACATGGTTTCCTTTAAAACCAACAATTCATAATTATTTTTACTTCCATAAAGTATCTATCTTAAAGTTCCATATAACTACGAGCTCCTTTGGCTCGATACTTTCCATTAATAACGGTGTCATTCTTTTGTACACCTCAATAACTATTTTTATGTTTTCTTATCATCAAAACAAATATCTAATTACATTTTAAAGTACATGTTAATTCTCTACTTAAATATTTGGGCACTTCACATCTCAGCATTTACCACCTCTCTCAAGTTTTACAAATTCACCATAGTGATCGGGAAAATACTTGTGTACTCCAGAGTTATAAAGATTACTTGACAAAGTCAAAAACTATGATTACTCCCGGAACCTAGTTATCTTCATTTAACTCGTGGGATCCTATTTCCATACAACATTACAATAGGGATTGTTATTTATTTATTTGTCTTATAAGACCATTATCACATAAGAAAACTACGATCTGAACTGGCAAGCGATAATTTCATCTACAAGGACCTCGGTTCCATTCCCGGGTCATTAACAACTTTTAAACACTCACGGTGTATTATTTCTTCTTACAAACGGCCTTCACCAACCCTCCTGCTATTAGGGTCCGACCATATACTTGAACGAGATTTATGACTGTTAGGGTGACTTCCCGTCTAGTCTGCGGTGGAGCTCTCCTCAATGCTTTTAAAACAAATCTTCCTTTCTATCCAGTTCTATGGAGAGACCTGGCATTTTACTACTCTTTTTACTATCAACAATATTATTGGGCTCATAAACCACTTTCGTAACCTTGGCATTTATTAATTATGAAAGGTCCTCATTGATTGGGATTGTACACATTCTACGACGAATAATTAGGGGCTTCAATAACAAGAAGATTCTAGGTTCGAATCTCTTAACATGCCTCGGGAACCATTTCCACATTGGAGGACTTATACAAAATGCGATTTAGGGTCGGTCGTGGCCTACATGACCAACGCTCAATAATACCATACATTTGCTCCCTTTTACATAATAACACACACATGGCCTCGTGATCTATGTCACTATTGGAGGACTTACAACATATCTCAATTCCCCGCAATCAACTACCCTTCATAAGTAATTTACCAAGTACATTTAAATTCTACGCGTTCCTAGCGTGACATTTTATTTTAATTACGCTCCATTGCTCTATATATTATTTTAAGGCCTAGCGTCTTCCAAAGAACTGATAAATACCATATTAACAATTGATACATATCTCAATTGTTATATTAATCTTTTCCTTTGACAATAATCGCTCTATTTTAAGACCATGCATTAACCTTATGTCTTATACTTTTATTAAGGCTCCAATGCTCTTATTTTCATATCATTCAATTTAATCTTTATTTAGATTTCCTTTATATTATTATTATTAATACGCTTGCTTTTATAACATTCGTCAAATACACTGACATTTTATTCAAACATTTCCTCTACAGGATTTATTCTTTCACATATTTATTTATAATTTCTCAAATTCTATTTTTGTTCAGACCGCGTTCTTATTCTGTAATTAGTTATTTAGAAAACATCCCTTTTACTCAAAGACTCCGGTGGATTTGTAGACAATCATTTCCCCGACACCAAAACATAATGAAAATCTTTACTCCCATGTTTTAGGTCGTTTCCTGACCTTCCTTCTCGTGCGATGCTTCATTTTTGCCCACTTTTTTAAATTACTCCATCTTGTACAAATTCATTGCATGTACAGACATATCTTGACACATATTTAACACGTATACATTTAACACTGATAACATTTTAAATACACTGGTGTATCCGTTTAGAACACACAACAAAAACACTGAAAATATATTACTTTTAACACAAAATCTTGATATATTTACCCTTCACAAATTCTGATCACTAGGCCGCTATTGAAGCCTATCACACGTGACCTCTTGACCTCCCGTCTCCAAGGGTGAAATTTAGTAATGTCGGCTTCCTATCCTCTCCGAATATAAATGTCTCGAATCATCTACTTCCTCCCTGCAATAGCACTCCTTCGAATCCCTTTCTTGACGATCTGCTATTTCTCTGACTTGAACGACTCCCCTTTTAGATCCTATTTATTGATCTTAGCGAAAGTCTGTTCTGTTCACGGTCCCCTCGATAATCTATCGGTGACCTATGGATTTTTATAGCAACTAATACTTCTCGAGTCCTAGTGCTTTTGAAATAGTTCATCTGCTTTCTTGAAACAATGTCTACCGTTTCCTTCTCTTCTTCGCTTATTCGGTTCTCGAACTTCTAATCTTCTAGAATATTTGGCGAACCTTATTCTGTCTGTCTTTCCCTGCTCGGGTTCTTTAAATTTGATATAAATGTTTATCTCGCTGTTCCGGTACTTCCGTACGTTATGATACTTTTGGTCGTTTACTAAAAGACCTATCGCCCTGAGTCCTAAGTTCGCAGCCTGCTTTGACTGTATTTTATGAACTTTTCACTGTAAATTTTATACTGTCGGACCTAAATCCTGTAACTAGGATTTTCCTAATTTTCAACACGACGATACTATAATTTTACTTCTTTGCAACTCCTTACGGATCACGTAAGTTATTGATACCGTGACGCCCGTGGCCGTCGGAAATTGTCTATGCGATGTGATACAGCGTTTTTCCCCTCAAGGAAAGCTTGTATATTGTCTTCGGTGCGATGTAGCTTCACGTCCCCTGGACTATCGGATGTAACATCTCCCCTCAAGGAGTACTGGTAAACTGCCTTCGATGTGTTACAGCGTGACGCCCCCCCCCCCCCACGGACTGTCGGAATACTGCATGTACTGATACAGCGTGACGCCCCCTCTCGGACTGTTGAAATGACTGCATGCTTGGCTTGGTGAGGCCAGGAGTTTTATACTTTTTAGTCACAAAAAGATAAAATCCTAGTCCTTTTCGTGACCAACTTTTGAACTAATTGTCGTACAATTATAAAAATTATATCTCCAGAAAGCTCGTCTTCCAAACGTCAAATGATCTCATTGCGCATAAGAATCGATCGTGCAATTCTGAGATATTAATTAATTTGTAGTCTTCAGCTGCGTGGGTGTTGCTGTTCATTTTTAAATTCCCCACTCCTTTGGTCTCAGTGAATCCCCAATGACGTATGCTGCATTTGCAGTTCTTTCCTGTGCAATTATTACAAGCTATTTCTTTACACAAAAATCTCTAATCCGAAATAATTCATAGTACAGTATTTATTGACTTATTTTTATTCCTGCAAATGGGTTAAATTTAATTATTCTTCTACTGGCACAGCGGCGCTGTTGCCATTTTAATGCAAGCTAAGCTGGATTTCCGAGTCACGCTTCTCTGTCTTACAGTAAAAACTTTCCACTCGTTCTATTAATATCCATGACTGGCTCCTTCTCAATGTCAAGAGGCATGATCTCACCTTCTGAACACCTGGTCCCAGCTGCTTGCAAAACGTTAGGCTAGAACCCTTGCTTGAAATCTCTCTCCATTCCCTTAGAGACTGTGTGTTTCTTTCATTCCTTTCACAAATACAAGGATTCGACCCCTTTGGAGCCAACGGCACATGGATTCAACACTCAGCAGCAAACCGTAGAGTCGTGTTGAGTTAAGACTTCTGAGAAGGGTGGTTGTGTTAGGAGTTTCCCTGGAAGTGCAAATCGGGTTTTCTTCAGGAAGGTTTCTGTAGAAAATAATTTATTTATGATCAAAGGAAGCCAATCAGTAACGATTTCAGTGAAAAAGTTGAAAGAAAAATCTGGCGTCTGTGCGCATTTTAAGCTTAGGGCAAACCGTTAAAAATAGCAATATTCTTGAGTGTAAGAATTGTTCAGCATGAAAAGTTCTACAAAAAATGCCGGGAGGGCATATCTCCATCTTCAATACATCGCCTACTATAAGTGTTTTTTAGATTGGACGGAAGTGGTCCACCAAGATGTTCTAAGTCCTTAAATGAAGCAACAACAATAATTCACGAATTAATGTGGTGCCTGACTGAAAACCAAGTTTGGTATGTCTACCCTTTAGTATTCCCGTTGCTTCAGAGTGGGGGTCAGGCGAGATGACTTTCAATGTTGTTGTTGATTCATTTAGAAGCTTTGCGACATCGTGGTCATGTAGCCCCGTGTACTAGGGTGTGTGTGTAAAATTTGTCTGATAGCCTGTATTGGCAACTCTGGCACTGTACATTCTCTGCTGGCAGTTGGCCCACCTGCTGGAAGGGTTGTTGACCCAAGGGTCGTGTTCTTATCTGCGTTCCACAGCACCCTCACTAGCAAGCTGGTAGCACTGGCTACCGGACATGGTGTCATCGCACGCATGTAATATCTACTGTACTTGTTCAGTGTTTAATCATGTACATACAATGTAAAATATATTTCTTTATACAGTCCACCACATCGTATTCTATGTATTCGACATAAGTTTTGGTCCTCCGGGCCGGATTATATGGCAAGGAAAACAGTGAAAATTGAACTCTGTGATCCAAAGACAGCATGACTTCTCGCAAATGGCGTGGGTTGTTAAGCGGCATGGCGACTACTGGACAACTGAATTCATCGTCTTGGTTTGTCACCGATCATCCTTAATTATTCCTTGTGACTCATATGCATTCCTTTGTTTCTCCATTCAAAACTGTTCGTTTGTACTTGCAATGTATTGGTATTGCTAGTGATCACACATGATTTCGCCCGTAAAACTGTATGTTATTTGTGGGCAGTTTTCCCGCAACTCTTTGAAACAAAACCAGGGATTCATCTTTGTATTATGTAAATATGTTAGGTATTTGTCTTTTCGTTTTGTCATTATTTTACGTATATGCATTTGGTCTATTGTGATTTTATATCATTCAGCAGTTTATTGGGAATTGCTAGTGAAAAATGGAACAAAATATAAAATCACTGTGTAGCAAAAGGGGTAGGTTAAAGGCTAGCTTATCTCGCATACAAGGTTTCGTAGAGAAATTAGATTCTCATTCTAAGGACGTAGATCAGTTGGAAGATCGACGGGCTCACTTATCAAAAATCTGGGAAAAATATGAAACAGTTCAATCAAAAATAGAGGATTTGAAAGAGGATGAATCATTTCAAGCAGAACAAGAATCTTATCGCTCCGACTTAGAGGAGCAATACTTCGAAACATCTGATCTTATAAGATCCATAAACAGTGCAATTTCCAAGTAAGCAACTTCGCTAAGTGATTCTATTGGTGAATCAACTTCCAGTTCGCAAACACGTTCAGTTAAACTGCCTCAAATACGTTTACCTACAATCGCAGATGATTATTTAGAATGGCCCAATATTGCCGATACCTTTAAGAATCTCATTCATGAAGATGCAAATTTGTCAAAAATACAGAAATTTCATTACCTAAAATCAGTGCTATCAGGCAGGGCGGCAGACGTGTTACAGTCTCTAGAAATATCTGCAGCGAATTACGACATAGCGTGGAACCTGTTAAATGAAAGGTTCAACAACCGGCGAGCAATTGTTTCCTCCCACATTAATTCGGTCCTTCAGATAAACAAAATAGAAGTAGAATCTTCCAAGGCATTAAGAGACTTGTATGACGGCTTCAGAAGGCACATACAGTCGCTATCAGCGCTTGGTCTGTCTTGTGAAGAACAATTAGATGCCATTTTGATACATTTAATAACGAGCAGATTTGACGCAGAAACGTTAAAAAAATGGGAGACCTCGCTACCAACTTTTGATCTACCATCGTATCAGACACTGGACAAATTTCTACTCGAAACATGTAATGCATTGGAATCGATCGAGACTAAGAACTGTGATCGCCCAAAACAGCTGAAGCAGGTAGGCGTTTCATCTAAACCGAATGCGTCTGGTTTCAAACCGAGGCCATTCACGAACCCAGGGAAAAATTGTTTCCTTTCACAGAAAAATCAAAAATGCCCGCTTTGCAGGGAAGAACATCCCATATTTAGATGCAAAACATTCACTTCTATGTGTGTTTATGACAGATGGCGGGAGATCAAGAAGCATAAGCTCTGTGTTAATTGCCTCTCTGGAAATCACTTCGCTAACGAGTGCACTCGTTCATGTTGTAAGCTGTGCAAGGATAAACACAACACCTTGCTTCACAGGGACCACGGGTCACCTAACCCCATTAATAGTCAGACTTCAAAGAAGAGTACTGTGTCCAATAATACTTCATTGTCCACCCTTAATGAGCAACATAGTAGTAATGCTGTTTCATTGCACAATCACAACAATGATATTTCCTCTCAAGTATTGTTGTCGCCAGCAGTAGTGAATATCTACAATTCAGAGGGAAAACCCCGTCATGCTCGGGTTGTGTTAGACAGCGGCTCGCAACTCAACTTTATAACTAGGGAATTAGCTCATCAACTACGATTGTTAAAGACAAAGACTAATATTCCGATACATGGGTTGCATGACACTACCATCAAGGTGGGGTCGGTGGTAAGAACAAAGATTTCTTCGCGGTTCGGTTCCTTTGAACGAATCATGACATTTCACGTAATACATTCAATTACTGGTCAGTGCTTACCCACTAAAAATATCAATATCACAGATTGGAGAATTCCTGAGTTTATATTAGAAAACCTTGCGGTACCTCAATTTAATGTGTCATCATCCATAGACATTCTAATTGGAGCAGAATTCATTTACGCTCTTAACGGCACAGAACAATTTCAGCTCGACAGTTTCTCAAACAAACTACCGTTGTTTCGCAACACGGCTCTTGGCTGGGTAGCAGCAGGTAGTGTTGGTTTGTCTGAAAAGCACGCAGATAACAGTTCTTCCTGCCTCTTTGTGTCAGGTAAGGTATTCAATGAGCCGGGGAAAGCACTGCTTGGCCAAGGACATTCCGAGCAAGAGATTAGTGAGAGGCCATTTACTGACGGTCACATAAGGAATCCACAGGGTAGGTTCATAGTCCCACTACTCCTTAGAGGACCCGAGTCAGCTAGGTAGGAATGTTAATGAGGCAATCAGACGGTTTCACTGCCTAGAGAAGCGTTTTGAAAGGCAGCCCCAAGTCAAGTCGGAATACGTACAGTTTATGAGAGAGTACATTGACCTGGATCATATGGAGGAAATTCCCAGTAATGAGGTAAACAAACCACTACAGGACTACCTTCCGCATCATTGTGTATTTACGGGTAATTCATTGACAACGCGCACTCGCGTGGTATTTGATGGCAGCTCGAAGGGCGATTCTGTATTATCCCTCAATGATTTGTTATTAGTAGGACCGATCGTTCAAGATGATTTATTTTCAATATTGGCTAGATTTCTCATGCATCGCTATGTATTGACCGCTGACATAGAAAAAATGTATCGGCAGGTCCTCATAGAACCTGCACATACTGATCTTCAGCGTATTGTGTGGAGGGAATCCTCTAAGGACGAGCTGAAGCATTATCGTCTCAAAACAGTCACATATGGCACATCATGTGCACCCTTCCTGGCCACAAGATGCCTCTCTCAATTGGCGAATGACACTAAGGAGGAATTTCCTGAAGCTTCGAATGTAATACGGCGGGATTTTTATGTTGACGATTTAATGACAGGTTGTGAAACAACTGACGGCTTAAGAACCACTCACAAGTGTGTTTCAAGTACATTATTAAGGTAGATGAAGGTGAAGACTTGAAGTTGTTGGGGTCTATCTTGGAAACCCATCACAGACACTTTTCAGTTTGAGTTGAGAAGTGATTTCAGTTCGACACAGATAAACAGAAGAATAATTCTATCAGACCTGGCTAAAGTATTTGACCTCTTAGGGCTTTTGACCCCAGTATTGATTAAGGGTAAGATTTTCGTCCAGCAACTGTGGCAAATGAACTTAAATTGGGACGACGTTCTCACAATAGAACTTCAAAATAAATGGATTCGTTATATGCAAAATATTGCTAAATTGAAGGAGTTCAAAGTGCATCGTCATGTTAGGGCAGTAGAATTCGT
Source organism: Meconema thalassinum (assembly GCA_946902985.2). Taxonomy (NCBI): domain Eukaryota; kingdom Metazoa; phylum Arthropoda; class Insecta; order Orthoptera; family Tettigoniidae; genus Meconema; species Meconema thalassinum. Next base: position 762,270,559 of record OX336390.1, read on the forward strand.
GGAGTATGAAATTCATGGATTTTGTGACGCGTCTCAGATTGCTTACGGCGCATGTGTTTATGTAAGATCTCAGACAGGAGATGGTAAAATAACAGTTCACTTATTGTGTTCTAAGTCTCGCGTTGCGTCATTAGGCTCAGTAACTTTACCAAGATTAGAACTATGCAGTGCTGTATTACTTGCTCAGTTGGTCGAAAGAGTCATGAGATCCATAAACGTAACTAAAGACAAGTGTTTTTGTTGGACTGACTCCACAATAGCATTAGCATGGATTTCAGGCCATCCACACCAGTGGAAAACATACGTCGCTAATCGAGTGTCGCAGATTCAACAGTTGACAAATACTGATTGTTGGCAGCACGTCTCTACTCATCATATCCCAGCAGATATGATCTCGAGAGGAATTACCGCGGAGAAGCTGTTAAATTCATCATTTTGGTTATCGGGACCATCTTGGCTTTCAGATAATAAAGACAAATGGCTTTCACAGCAGAGGCATAGCTCTCAAGAATTATCTGAAGTTAGGAAAACTAAAATTGTTCTAGTGTCATCTACAGAATCCCTTGGATCGAATCTGATTAACAGATACTCTTCCTGGAGCAAGCTGATTAGAATAACAGCTCTCGTGCTCAGATTTATCAACAATCTTAAAACTAAAACAGACAAACAGGTGTTCTTAATCCTGTAGAACTAGAGCAGGCTAAGTATTTATGGTGTAAAATTGCTCAAGGTTCTGAAATTTCACAAGACATAATGGCTATCAAACAAAATTTGCCACTGCCCAAGGGAAGCAAATTACATGGATTAGCACCGTATTTGGATGAGCAGGGTCTGTTACGGGTAGGAGGCCGTCTGCAAAATACTAAACTATCGGTCAACAGAAGACATCCTATTTTATTACCTGGCCATCATCGCATTACAATAATGTTATTTGATCATTTTCATTTTGTTTTCTTCATGCTGGAGCTCAGAGTTTATTGACAATGATGCGACAGCAATACTGGCCTCTATGTGGGAGGAACGGTGCTCGAAAGGCAGGGTATAGATGTAAGACGTGCTTTCAATTCTCGTCTCGGCCATATCAACCGTTAATGGGATCGCTACCTGAAAGGAGAGTAGTTCCCAGTCGACCATTTGCATCTTCAGGAATAGATTTCTGTGGCCCAGTATATTTACGGCCTACGTCCAGGAAGGGCGCTCGGATTAAGGCATATATATGTTTGTTTGTTTGTTTTGCCACAAAGGCTGTACATATTGATCTTGTAAGCGATCTGTCTACAGCTGCCTTTTTAGCATCACTGAAAAGATTCATGGCTAGACGAGGAACTTGCACCCACATATTCACTGACAACGCAAATAATTTCGTAGGTGCATCACGTGAGCTAAAGAAATTCTTTAATGTTAGGAATACCAAGCAGTCACTCATAAGCTTTGCATTTTAGTCCTCCTGGTTCACCTCATTTCGGAGGGTTGTGGGAGGCTGCAGTTAAATCAGCTAAGTATCACCTTAAGAGAATAGTAGGAAACGCTGCATTGTCGTTTGAAGAAATGACTACAGTGCTTGTACAGATAGAGGCAGTTATGAATTCGCGCCCCCTCTGCCCACTATGCTCTGATCCCAATGATCCGGAAGTATTAACCCCATCCCACTTCCTGATCGGTGGCTCATTTCATCTTCCTGTGGAAGAAGATGTGTCTCAGACTCCCTTGAATAGACTGAAGCGCTGGCAACTGCTTCAGGCTATGTTCCAGCAATTTTGGCGTCGATGGTCCAAGGAATACCTCGGACAACTCCAACAGCGTTCTCAATGGCGGTTGCCCGGACAATCCCCACAAATCGACACTCTGGTAGTTCTGAAGGAAGAGGGCGTGCCTCAACTTCATTGGAAACTGGGCCGTGTCGCAACAGCGCATCCAGGAGCCGACGGAGTTACGAGGGTTGTTACCATTAAAACACCAAGCGGAGGCCTTTTGAAAAGAGCAGTGTCAAAACATTGCCCATTGTTGAGTGAAGAGAAGTGAGGTGTGTGAATGTTTTGTGAACATAGTGTTTATTTGAACTCTTATTCCAGTTGACCAGAACAAAGTGACAATATTTAGTTGTTTGAAATATTTGCTATTTTAAGGGGGGGGGGGAGTATGTTGGCAACTCTGGCACTGTACATTCTCTGCTGGCAGTTGGCCCATCTACTGGAAGGGTTGTTGACCCAAGGGTCGTGTTCTTATATGCGTTCCACAGCACCCTCACTAGCAAGCAGGTAGCACTGGCTACCGGACATGGTGTCATCGCACGCATGTAATATCTACTGTACTTGTTCAGTGTTTAATCATGTACATACAATGTCAAATATATTTCTTTATACAGTCCACCACATCGTATTCTATGTATTTGACATAAGTTTTGGTCCTCCGGGCCGGATTATATGGCAAGGAAAACAGTGAAAATTGAACTCTGTGATCCAAAGACAGCATGGCTTCTCCCAAATGGCGTGGGTTGTTAAGCGGCATGGCAACTACTGGACTACAGAATTCATGGTCTTGGTTAGTCACCGATCATCATTAATTATTCCTTGTGACTCATATGCATTCCTTTGTTTCTCCATTCAAAACTGTTCGTTTGTACTTGCAATGTATTGGTATTGCTAGTGATCACACATGATTTCGACCGTAGAACTGTATGTTATTTGTACGCAGTTTTCCCACAACTCTTTGAAACAAAACCAGGGATTCATCTTTGTATTATGTAAATATGTTAGTTATTTGTCTTTTCATTCTGTCATTATTTTACGTATATGCATTTGGTCTATTGTGATTTTATATCATTCAGCAGTTTATTGGGAATTGCTAGTGAAAAATGGAACGAAAGATAAAATCACTGTGTAGCAAGAGTGGTAGGTTAAAGGCCAGCTTATCTCGCTTACAAGGCTTCGTAGAGAAATTAGATTCTCAATCTAAAGACGTAGATCAGTTGGAAGATCGACGGGCTCACCTATCAAAAATCTGGGAAGAATAAGAAACAGTTCAATCTAAAATAGAGGATTTGAAAGAGGATGAATCATTTCAAGCTGCACAAGAATCTTATCCCTCCGACTTTGAGGAGCAATACTTCAAAACATCTGGTCTTATAAGATCCATAAACAGTGCAATTTCCAAGTCAGCAACTTCGCTAAGTGAGTCTATTGGTGAATGAACTTCCAGTTCGCAAACACGTTCAGTTAAACTGCCTCAAATAAGTTTACCTACATTCGCAGGTGATCATTTAGAATGGCCCAATTTTGTCGATACCTTTAAGAATCTCATTCATGAAGATGCGAATTTGTCAAAAATACAGAAATTTCATTACCTAAAATCAGTGCTATCAGGCAGGACGGCAGACGTGTTACAGTCTCTAGAAATATCTGCAGCGAATGAGGACATAGCGTGGAACCTGTTACATGAAAGGTTCAACAACCGGCGAGCAATTGTTTCCTCCCACATTAATTCGGTCCTTCAGATAAACAAAATAGAAGTAGAATCTTCCAAGGCATTAAGAGACTTGCATGACGGCTTTAGAAGGCACATACAGTCGCTATCAGCGCTTGGTCTGTCTTGTGAAGAACAATTAGATGCCATTTTGATACATTTAATAACGAGCAGATTTGACGCAGAAACGTTAAAAAATTGGGAGACCTCGCTACCAACTTTTGATCTACCATCGTATCAGACACTGGACAAATTTCTACTCGAAACATGTAATGCATTGGAATCGATCGAGACTAAGAACTGTGATCGCCCAAAACAGCTGAAGCAGGTAAGCGTTTCATCTAAACCGAATGCGTCTGGTTTCAAACCGAGGCCATTCACGAACCCAGGGAAAAATTGTTTCCTTTCATAGAAAAATCAGAAATGCCCCCTTTGCACGGAAGAACATCCCATATTTAGATGCAAACCATTCACTTCTATGTGTGTTTATGACAGATGGCGGGAGATCAGGAAGCTTAAGCTCTGTGTTAATTGCCTCTCTGGAAATCACTTCGCTAACGAGTGCACTCGTTCATGTTGTAAGCTGTGCAAGGATAAACACAACACCTTGCTTCACAGGGACCATGGGTCACCAAACCCCATTAATAGTCAGACTTCAAAGAAGAGTACTGTGTCCAATAATATTTCATTGTCCACCCTTAATGAGCAACATAGTAGTAATGCTGTTTCATTGCACAATCACAACAATGATGTTTCCCCTCAAGTATTGTTGTCGACAGCAGTAGTGAATGTCAACAATTCAGAGGAAAAACCCCGTCATGCTCGGGTTGTGTTAGACAGCGGCTCGCAACGCAACTTTATAACTAGGAAATTAGCTCATCAATTATGATTGTTAAAGACAAAGACTAATATTCCGATACATGGGTTGCATGACACTACCATCAAGGTGGGGTCGGTGGTAAGAACAAAGATTTCTTCGTGGTTCGGTTCCTTTGAACGAATCATGACATTTCACGTATTACATTCAATTACTGGTCAGTGCTTACCCACTAAAAATATCAACATCACAGATTGGATTATTCCTGAGTTTATATTAGAAAACCTTGCGGTACCTCAATTTAATGTGTCATCATCCATAGACATTCTAATTGGAGCAGAATTCATTTACGCTCTTAACGGCACAGAACAATTTCAGCTCGACAGTTTCTCAAAAAAACTACCGTTGTTTCGCAACACGGCTCTTGGCTGGGTAGCAGCAGATAGTGTTAGTTTGTCTGAAAAGCACGCAGATAACAGTTCTTCCTGCCTCTTTGTGTCAGGTAAGATATTCAATGAGCCGGGGAAAGCACTGCTTGGCCAAGGACATTCCGAGCAAGAGATTAGTGAGAGGCCATTTACTGACGGTCACATAAGGAATCCACAGGGTAGGTTCATAGTCCCACTACTCCTTAGAGGACCCGAGTCAGCTAGGTAGGAATGTTAATGAGGCAATCAGACGGTTTCACTGCCTAGAGAAGCGTTTTGAAAGGCAGCCCCAAGTCAAGTCGGAATACGTACAGTTTATGAGAGAGTACATTGACCCGGATCATATGGAGGAAATTCCCAGTAGTGAGGTAAACAAACCACTACAGTACTACCTTCCGCATCATTGTGTATTTACGGGTAATTCATTGACAACGCGCACTCGCGTGGTATTTGATGGCAGCTCGAAGGGCGATTCTGTATTATCCCTCAATGATTTGTTATTAGTAGGACCGATCGTTCAAGATGATTTATTTTCAATATTGGCTAGATTTCTCATGCATCGCTATGTATTGACCGCTGACATAGAAAAAATGTATCGGCAGGTCCTCATAGAACCTGCACATACTGATCTTCAGCATATTGTGTGGAGGGAATCCTCTAAGGACGAACTGAAGCATTATCGTCTCAAAACAGTCACATATGGCACATCATGTGCACCCTTCCTGGCCACAAGATGCCTCTCTCAATTGGCGAATGACACTAAGGAGGAATTTCCTGAAGCTTCGAATGTAATACGGCGGGATTTTTATGTTGACGATTTAATGACAGGTTGTGAATCAACTGACGGCTTAAGAACCACTCACAAGTGTGTTTCAGATATTTTATCCAGTGCGGGTTTTACCTAAAGAAAATGGTGTTCGAATGAGCCCAAATTGCTATCGAGCATTTCAAAAAACAAAACAGATCCCAAGTACATCATTAAGGTAGATGAAGGTGAAGACTTGAAGTTGTTGGGGTCTATCTTGGAAACCCATCACAGACACTTTTCAGTTTGAGTTGAGAAGTGATTTCAGTTCGACACAGATAAACAGAAGAATAATTCTATCAGACCTGGCTAAAGTATTTGACCTCTTAGGGCTTTTGACCCCAGTATTGATTAAGGGTAAGATTTTCGTCCAGCAACTGTGGCAAATGAACTTAAATTGGGACGACGTTCTCACAATAGAACTTCAAAATAAATGGATTCGTTATATGCAAAATATTGCTAAATTGATGGAGTTCAAAGTGCCTCGTCATGTTAGGGCAGTAGAATTTGTGGAGTATGAAATTCATGGATTTTGTGACGCGTCTCAGATTGCTTACGGCGCATGTGTTTATGTAAGATCTCAGACAGGAGATGGTAAAATAACAGTTCACTTATTGTGTTCTAAGTCTCGCGTTGCGTCATTAGGCTCAGTAACTTTACTACCAAGATTAGAACTATGCAGTGCTGTATTACTTGCTCAGTTGGTCGAAAGAGTCATGAGATCCATAAACGTAACTAAAGACAAGTGTTTTTGTTGGACTGACTCCACAATAGCATTAGCATGGATTTCGGGCCATCCACACCAGTGGAAAACATACGTCGCTAATCGAATGTCGCAGATTCAACAGATGACACATACTGATTGATGGCAGCACGTCTCTATTCATCATAACCCAGCAGATATGATCTCGAGAGGAGTTACCGCGGAGAAGCTGTTAAATTCATCATTTTGGTTGTCGGGACCATCTTGGCTCTCAGATAATAATGACGAATGGCCTTCACAGCAGAGGCATAGCTCTCAAGGATTACCTGAAGTTAGGAAAACTAAAATTGTTCTAGTGTCATCTACAGAATCCCTTGGATCGAATCTGATTAACAGATACTCTTCCTGGAGCAAGCTGTTTAGAATAACAGCTCTCGTGCTCAGATTTATCAACAATCTTAAAACTAAAACAGACAAACAGGTGCTCTTAATCCTGTAGAACTAGAGCAGGCTAAGTATTTATGGTGTAAAATTGCTCAAGGTTCTGAATTTTCACATGATATAAAGGCTCTCAAACAAAATTTGCCACTGCCCAAGGGAAGCAAATTACATGGATTAGCACCGTATTTGGATGAGCAGGGTCTGTTACGGGTAGGAGGCCGTCTGCAAAATACTAAACTATCGGTCAACAGAAGACATCCTATTTTATTACCTGGCCATCATCGCATTACAATAAAGTTATTTGATCATTTTCATTTTGTTTTTCTTCATGCTGGAGCTCAGAGTTTATTGACAATGATGCGACAGCAATACTGGCCTCTATGTGGGAGGAACGGTGCTCGAAAGGCAGTGTATCGATGTAAGACGTGCTTTCAATTCTCGTCTCGGCCATATCAACCGTTAATGGGATCGCTACCTGAAAGGAGAGTAGTTACCAGTCGACCATTTGCATCTTCAGGAATAGATTTCTGTGGCCCAGTATATTTACGGCCTTCTTCCAGGAAGGGCGCTCAGATTAAGGCATATATATATGTTTGTTTGTTTTGCCACAAAGGCTGTACATATTGAACTTGTAAGCGATCTGTCTACAGCTGCCTTTTTAGCATCACTGAAAAGATTCGAGGCTAGACGAGGAACTTGCACCCACATATTCACTGACAAGGCAAATAATTTCGTAGGTGCATCACGTGAGCTAAAGAAGTTCTTTAATGATAGGAATACCAAGCAGTCACTCATAAGCTTTGCTACAGATAAGGGGATTCAGTGGCATTTTAGTCCTCTTGGTTCACCTCACTTCGGAGGGTTGTGGGAGGCTGCAGTTAAATCAGCTAAGTATCACCTTAAGAGAATAGTAGGAAACGCTGCATTGTCGTTTGAAGAAATGACTACAGTGCTTGTATAGATAGAGGCAGTTTTGAATTCGCGCCCCCTCTGCCCACTATGCTCTGATCCCAATGATCCGGAAGTATTAACCCCATCCCACTTCCTGATCGGTGGCTCATTTCATCTTCCTGTGGAAGAAGATGTGTCTCAGACTCTCTTGAATAGACTGAAGCGCTGGCAACTGCTTCAGGCTATGTTCCAGCAATTTTGGTGTCGATGGTCCAAGGAATACCTCGGACAACTCCAACAGCGTTCTAAATGGCGGTTGCCCGGACAATCCCCACAAATCGACACTCTAGTTGTTCTGAAGGAAGAGGGCGTGCCTCCACTTCATTGGAAACTGGGCCGTGTCGTAGCAGTGCATCCAGGAGCCGTCGGAGTTACGAGGGTTGTTACCATTAAAACACCCAGCGGAGCTCTTTTGAAAAGAGCAATGTCAAGACTTTGCCCATTGTTGAGTGAGGAGAAGTGAAGTGTGTGAATGTTTTGTGTGCATAGTGTTTATTTGACTCTTAATCCAGTTGACTAGAACAAAGTGACAATATTTAGTTGTTTGAAATATTTGTTATTTCAAGGGGGGGGGGGGGGAGGGAGTATGTTGGCAACTCTGGCACTGTACATTCTCTGCTGGCAGTTGGCCCACCTGCTGGAAGGGTTGTTGACCCAAGGGTCGTGTTCTTATCTGCGTTCCACAGCACCCTCACTAGCAAGCAGGTAGCACTGGCTACCGGACATGGTGTCATCGCACGCATGTAATATCCACTGTACTTGTTCAGTGTTTAATCATGTACATACAATGTAAAATATATTTCTTATACAGTCCACCACATCGTATTCTATGTATTCGACAGCCTGTGTTATTGTGATGGCTGTATTAGTGTGTGTGTGTTTGTAATTCAGTTGAGGATTGGGAAGGAACTGGCCGTGGCCTTACGTTAGGAACCATCCCGGCATTCGCCTGGAGTAGAAGTGGGAAACCTCGGAAAACCACCTCCAAAATAGCTGAGGTGGGAATCGAACCCGCCCCTTCGCACTTTCGCCTCACGGGGCTGAGTATACCCCGTTCCTGCCCTCATATCAGAATTAAATATACTTGGCAGAGCCAGGAATCAAACCCGGGCCTTCGCGGTGACAAGCAAGGGTGCTTGCCACTACGCAAGGAGGCGGACTTGCAATGTGACGGATATTTTTTACAGGCGGATACCCTTCCTGACGCCAACCTCAACAGAGGAATGAGAATGCATGCAGACGAATGAAAGTGTGCAAGGCTTTCGCTTTGGAAGAAGGCAGTTGAAGCCAATTACAATGCACCTTCCGGACGCATTTGCCTGGAGTTGACATTGACAATGGGAAACCATGGAAAAATATTTCAAGGACGGCCACTTGTCTATCAATTCAGGAGATAGCTTGGTTCCTCATAGCTATCTCGGTCGGCGGAAGTAAGGGCCGGGCTCACCAACGCAGCGTTAACAGGCCGGTAGTAAATGCCTCGTTAATTATAACATCGGAATTAATCTCATACGGGTTTCACCAGCACATTTGTCGATTGGCTTAGCAAACGGATCGTTATGTTTAAGGGCTGTACAAAACTCATTGAATGTATTTTTACATTGTTTGGTTTCAGCGGCGTAAAACTCCTCGCGAACGTGGGGGGGGGAGGTCAAATTTATAAGCTGTGGTTACCTACCTAAAAGGGAATGCCTTTTTTATTTTTTATTTTTTTATTTAAGGTTCTTAAAACTTGAAATAACACATTAATGTAGGACTAACGGTATATTAGAAAAAGATAATATTTATTCATAATTTCTAATTAAAATACAAAATACAATTGGAATATGAATACAAAACACAAAACTTTTTTATCAAAGTCGAGCAACAGATCCGAAAACTGACTTACCTCAGTTTTAAACTGGCGCTCAGAAATAATAGTTCGAAAATACACATTTTCGAATTGTGGTAAGCAGACAAAGCTCAGCGTCTCGGCTAAGTTGGCGGCTTGGCGGGAAACGGAAGAGGGGGGAAAAGAGACTGTCTGTTCGATAGAATAAAAAAATTACGACTAAGCAAGGCTAGGTGGCTTTTCTGGTTTTCTGCCTAACCCAGTATTACATCATTTATAGAATAGTTTCAGGTTATCTTACAAAACTTTTATTTTTAAGGATACTCAAACATTTTGTCTTGCACCTAAAACTTGGGGGGGACAATGCCCCCTCTGCCCTCCCCGTGTATTACGCCCCTGTTTGGTTTAACCAAGCAGGTCGTGATCTGCAAAAAAACTTAAAAGTTATATACTCCTTGGTTAAAAACAAACATGGGTGATGAGGGAAAAAGGAAGAAGAGCCGGGGACTGAATTTTTTGTTAGTTTAAAGAAACGTACGGTACTTATCCACTTGGTGGATAAGTTTCGTGAAATCGTTGAAAATACGAGGACTGATGCTGTGACGTCTAGGTAGTCTATTATTAAATTAGTTGCATGTGCATTGCCGAAATAAATCAGAAACATCTATGGACATCAAATTGGCTGCTGAAAACCTAAAGGAAATAGGAGACTTCTGTTACTTAGGAAGCAAAGTAACCAGTGATGGACGAAGCAAAGAGGATATAAAAAGTAGGTTGGCTCAGGCAAGGAAAGCATTTCTACAGAAAAGGAATCTGTTGACATCGAATAGAGATTTAGGTATTCGGAAGTCATTTTTGGAAGCCTTTGTTTCGAGCGTGGTACTCTCTGGAAGTGAAACTTGGACTATTGGTGCAGCAGAAAAGTGGAGAATTTAAGCGTTTTAATTGTGGTGTTACACGAGAATTATGAAGATCAGATGGGTAGATAGGGTTACAAACGAAGAGGTATTAAGACGAGTGGGAGAGGAGAGATGTTTCTGGCGACTGCTAATAAAGAGAAGTCATAGGTTGGTAGGATACATACTAAGACACCCAGGAATAGTAAGCTTAGTTACGGAAGGAAACGTCGAGGAGAAGAACTGTAGGGGTGGACCAAGATTAGATTATGTTAAACAGAGTGCCTCGGATATACGGTGTGATAGCTATGTAGAGATGATACGATTAGCTCAGGACAGGGAGGCATGGTAGGCTGCATCAAATCAGTCAAAAGACTGTAGACTCAAACAACAACAACAACAACATACCGTAATGCATCACACGATATTACACATTAATAAGAAATGGTACGGTACATAATTATCTTGTCACATAGGAATTCTAGGTTAGGTTCTATCATCTGTAGAACAACAACAACAACAATATATATTCTCCCGGCCGAAGTGGTCGGATTTTTAAGAGCGTTAAAAATCCCTCAATATGCCTTCCTTCGGAGAGGAAGTAAAGTCGGTGGGCCCATGTCATAGATTTGCATAGAAGGTTTTGACAACCGAAATCTCATAATAAATTCTTGCTTGGTTGTCGCATTCATCAAAGTAATTCCTCGGTTCTTTATAAATTCGAGGTCAACAAATATCCATCATCTCTTCAAGAACATCGTCATAGTTGAGAATAAAGTTTAATGCACGCTCAAATTTGGATTAGAATGCCACGTAAATCAACCATCAGTCATTAATTGTATGCTGACATAGCAATTAGTTTTACTGGCTCGTTAGGGATGTTAATGGATTGTTATAGCCTTGTTTGATGAACCACAAACTTTCGGTAATCGTCCGTTAATGGCCTTTAATGGTTTGTTAACATTTTGACGAACTATGTTGAAACCGGCACTAAGTTTTAAAATATCGGTGAAGCCCTGCGTGGATACCCGCAAAAGTTTTTGCCATGCGGATATAGTTTGCACGGCTGTGCGGATAGCGGATGAGCTGTTGATAATGTTTGTAGTAAATTTGCGGATAGTTTTTAGAATACAATCCGAACTTGTTGAATATCATTAAGTTACTAGGGCCCGGGTGTTTATGACTTATATTATTCCGTTTTTTTTTTTCATGACAAATGTAAGATGGTCATTTAAGCATATCTTATTCAAATTATGGCATTACGCATAATTAACACTCCGAACTGAAAAGGGTTGCAATTCTATCAGTATAACATTCATTTTAAACATAGCACATGATATACAAAGCCTAGAGAAACGACTTTCTTCTCAAATGTCTAAATGTATTGCTTTATCTAATTAAAATCTTACTGTAATGCCAGTAGATTCGGATAACAAACGTGTTGATTCGGGGTGGACGCGGATAACAGTCGTGCGGATGCGGAGTGTGGTGTATTCTTTGGAATACACGGTAAGACAGAGTAAGCTTTTGCTTCTCTTTGCTTGAGTTCATCCCTTCCTTTTTAGCAAACACCAACAGTGATCTCCTGATTTCTCTTTGCTGGTGTATTTTTCTTACACTACCTGTAAGTCTGTTCTAGATCTTCCATGACCCACCTAGCGTCATCTAGCAGCGAATCTCTGAAGTTCCTCAATTTTCCCTGGTACAAGAGGACATCCTTACCAATCTGGCCACCAGATCTCGTCGCTATCATCTCTGTGATCAAGAGGACTTCATCTACTTTTTCATCCACCAGGGTTCGCTAGTGACGCCTGCTATAAACTCTTTGAAGACCATTTCATCAAATTAATTTAGTGTTACTATGTTGGTTATTCTTATGTGTATTCCTTTTGTCTCCTACCCCCACTCTTTTCCCTTCCCTGGTCTCAACGCGCTTCGTTGAGCTGGCCTCACTAGTGCGACTGAAGTCCAACCAGTCAGTTGGAGCTCAATTAAGGCTCGTCTCCTCACCTCGAGAGACAAACTTTCAAATTGGACGTCATGTCCAGATCGTAACTAACGGTCAGCAAGGAATCGCCTTTCATCAGAAATGAGCTAAGTACTATTTTGACGTTCTTCACCTTATTTGAATGGATTTTAAATAGCTACATGCTTTTAATCATCATTTTATAGGCAGTGTGAGATTTCTAATGTGGGGCAATAATCATCCTTCGCGGGATTTTCTACGTTGGGCTTTTGTCTATCTAAGCTAACTTTAACATGAAGCAGCATTTCTTATGCTTATTAACTGAGATTTTTCTCTCACAACGTGGGACACCATTGAATTACCAACTGTCTATAGAATACTCAGCTCGTTCCACCGCTGGACTAATTTTTGCCCTATTCTTCAGTCATGATTGTTCTGGAATTTTCCATGCCAAACAATTCATCTACAAGTTAAACTTTCTAGTACTTTCCACTCACATGTGGGAATACTTTTTCAAACTCAGGAATCTTCCTTATGAACTTCTAATCAATACCTAATTTTTCTTCCTCCGTTGGAATTTTTCTGCTGCATTCACTATAAACTACAAGTTTTTCAAGCAATAGACTCTCGCAAATCTAGTGTAACTAGTTATTTTCCACCATCGCAATAACTTTCCTTGCCATAAACTTTTTGTGCTACTACAGTGAACTTTTCAACTATATCAACAGACTATAGTGAAAACAGTGCTTGTTCAACTTTTTCATCCGCGTCGCGCTCGTCCGAGTACAATAAATACGGCCATGAGCACTCTTCCACAATCCCCTTTGATCTTTCCCAAACCCTTTACTAACAAACTAGAGTAATCAAATTGCAAATTTAGGTCTTTTTTTAATGAGGTGTCAGTCTCAATAAGTGCCCTCCCTTACTTGCTCCACGTACAACGAATTAACGTCTGTAAAACTTCGTGTCTAGTACACGCCTTAAAGTATATTGTTTCTGCCTTCTAATTAGGGAACCCAATTATTTCTACTCAAAAGTGAGTTATATCCAGGTTTCACGAAAGGGTAACTTGCCCCATTTTTTTCCCTCGTGATCCTGTTTAAACATAGAAGTTCTAGAAACTTCCTTTCAATTTTTCTCTTCAGGTTTCACAATAGGTGACCTGCCCTATTTGTATAATCTCTAAACGTATTTCTGTATTAATACAAGAAGTTATAGAAACTTCTATTTCATTTCTTCCTGTTTTTGTTGTTGTTACTTTCGAAGTTGTTATTTGTTCATATTTCTAAGATACCTATCTAGAAATCCTTAAAGTACACATATTGTACTTGATTTATTGTTTAACCTTAATTACGTTAATTATCTTAAAATTTTCTATTTATTAATCTTAGCACCATTTCAAAATCTTACCAAGATTTTAGCTCATATAAAAGGTTTGAAACCAAAAAATTATCAATTGCCTGGCACAATATTTAAATGATTTCGGAGGTCTGCGACCCCAATTGTTTGTAAACTCAAATTATATATGTCTTAAATTCATTACACCTGTTTGCATTGTTAAATAAATTTGAATTTTTCCTTTTGCTTTATCATTTCTCTGAAATAACGGTTAGCCAAGATCCTGTCTTCCCTGACCCTTCCTAGGTTTATGCCCTCTTTAATAAAAATAAATCCATTGATAAGGTTTGCACTACTTGTTGCATTTGAGCAAGAACTCTTAGTTATTAACTTATTAAAGTCTCTCTTAGCTTTGATAGCTAATTCTAACTGGCCAGTAAGGCAAGCATAGCTCGCTACGCCAGCTTTCTGCTTGTTGAGATTCTCTCTAAAACTTGTGGTTGGTTTTTCAAAATTTAAGTGTTTCTTATTGTTTAAACTTTTAGTCGGCGCTTTGCTGGGTAAAAGCTTAGTCATTCCAAAATGCGACTATTGGTGCTCTTACCAAAGTTATTCCCAAGGGTATAATTGCTTTATCCCATCCTTCTTGGAAACATTCGGTCGCTCTTGAAAAATTCTACAATTTCAAGAACTAAAATATCACAGCGGTGTTCCTGGCGCTGACGTTAGTCGATCCTGCTCGCGCCACTTCCGTGTTGGACTTGGAGGTCGATGCTCTGTGTTGAATCATCACCGCACTTCCCTCTGAACCGACAGCTGCTTCCACCTGGTTGCTAGGTCTGACTGTCTCCTGTTGTTGTTGCTTCTCCATATCCTGGAGTTGTGCCACTGTCCAAATCCGATCCCAGTTGTTGCCGCTAACCGCCAGTCTATTGCCTTTTACATAAGCCTTGAGACCAGAGCTCCTTGCCTTCCTTAAATGAAAATGCAAGGTCCGTTGCTCGCTTGCCTCTTCTTTACTCATTTCTCTCCTTACCCATATCCTCTCCCCTTTCAGGTTCTTTGTGTTCGCCAGAATTCTGTGAGCCATCAGCGAGGAAACTAATGACACTTTCACGGGCCTCGTGCCCCTTCCCCGGCCTATCCTGGTCACATTGTCAATCTCTGAGACTCCAATGTTTATCCGCATGCCTTCACTAATCACTCGGAGCACCTTGGATGTTAGATCCTCGGTGCTTTCCTTGGCATCTTCCTTTATTCCGTAAATGAAGACGTTTTTCTTTCTCTCATCCAGCTTGGCCTTCCTTAATTCATTTACCTCCACCTCTAATATCTTAACCTTTTCTCTTAGGTCTTTTATCTCTCTGCTATTCTCAGTCAGCCTTTCAGTCACTATTCCCATCTCTTCTCTTATACATGTCTTCATCTCCTTGAATTCCTTACATTGCTCACGAAGAATGTCCCGGATCTGGTCATTTTGTGACACTTCCTTTACAATTTCCCTTATTTTTTCCATTTCTAACCATCCCAGCTGACCAGGCCCTGGGTTTGACCCCACTCCTCCAATTAATAGTAGCGTCGCCACAACCAGCGCTACCATCCCCATCGCCAAAACCCCCATCTGTTCAGTGACGCTGACGGCTATCACCTTCCCGACACCAAAATCGCACTTCACTCTAGCCTGCCAGCGGCCGATGACCGCCCGGTACTGCTGAATAGCGATTCCCATTCTTCCTTACACTTCACTGCACGTCTATTCACCTTGCTTGCTTGGTTGAGATCACCTTTTGTCCGTGTGTCTGTGTGTGCGTGTGTGTGTGTGTGTGTGAGGTGTGAGTTTCCCCCGAATAACTTCTATACGGCTGGAGCGATTTCAATGAAACTCGGTAAGTTCATAGCACTACTCCGGGCAACCCCGACCGTGCCCTTCAAATTTTGTTACGTCTCACCAATTCAACATGGCGGCTGTGCGAAATATTTCACCAGCATTCAATATCTTCGAAACTATTCCCGATATCACCCTGGAATTTTTTACGGTGATAAAGAGAACTACTAGAAGTTCACCTATGTGACTATTGAAAAACTGGTATCTACAAAACCAACATGGCGGCCACGCGAATTTGCGACTTTTAATAGACGTTTCTCGCGATTTAACCAACCAAACGCAATAAAACTTGGTACAGTACATGTTTATATACATTGTAATCGACCGACATCAAACTTCGTTCAATTGCTTACATAACCACAACATGGCGGATGTGCGAAATATTTCACCGGCATTCTATATCTCTGAAACTATTAGCGGTAACACTCTGAAATTTTGTACGGAGATAAAGGGCACTACTGGAAGTTCATCTATAAGGCTCTCAAAAACCGGTTAACTAAAAACGAACATGGCGGCCAAGCGAAATAAAAATTTTAATAGACCTTTCTCGCGATTTAATGTTCCAAACGCAATCAAATCTGGTACAGGAAATGTTTATACATATTGTAATGCACTGGTATCCAATTTAGTTCAATTGTGTACATAACCTCAAAATGGCGGCTGTGCGAATTTTAAAATTAAGTTTTTATTTCTTGTGTCGTAATCATGCGATCGAAGTGAAAATTTGAATAATGAACCTACGCAATAATTTTCCTTTAATGGTACATGACTCTATGGCCTATACATTTAACAATCCTACATGGCGACCATCCGAAATATTTAGACGGCTCTGAATATCCACGAATATATTATAGCAAGCAAACTGAATTTCTTTATGTTCATAGGGGCTATGAACATAAATTCACCTACAGGACTTTAAATAACCTGGTGATCACAAATCCAACTTGGCGGCGAGGCGAAATATAAATATCCACATGGACGTTTCTCGCAATTTAACCATCCGAGTGCAGTGAAATTTGGTACAGTAAATCCTTATACGAATGTTAATCCACTGGCATCTAATTTATTTCAATTGTTTCCATAACCACGAGATGGCAGCTGTGCGAAATTTTAAAATCTCCTTGTTACTTCTTGTGTCCTAATCATGCGAGTGAAATTTGAATGCTACACGTACACAATAATCTTCATGTAACAGTACATAACTCTGGGACCTATATGTATAAAATCCAACATCGTGACCATTCGAAATAGTTAGTCGGTTCTCAATATCTACGAATCTATTACAGCAATCAAAGTGAAATTTTGTATGTTCATAGTGGCAGTTACCATAAGTAGGATGTGAAAATAGGCTGTATAGTTATTCAGGGAACTACTTGTTCTTCCTCCGTTGGAATTTTTCTGCTGCATTCAACTATAACCTACAAGTTTTTCAAGCAATAGACTCTCGCAAATCTAGTGTAACTAGTTATTTTCCACCATCGCAATAACTTTCCTTGCCATAAACTCTTTGTGCTACTACAGTGAACTTTTCAACTATATCAACAGACTATAGTGAAAACAGTGCTTGTTCAACTTTTTCATCCGCGTCGCGCTCATCCGAGTACAATAAATACGGCCATGAACACTCTTCCACAATCCCCTTTGATCTTTCCCAAACCCTTTACTAACAAACTAGAGTAATCCAATTGCAAATTAAGGTCTTTTTTCAATGAGGTGTCACTCTCAATAAATGCCCTCCCTTACTTGCTCCACGTACAACGAATTAATGTCTGTAAAACTTCGTGTCTAGTACACGCCTTAAAGTATATTGTTTCTCCCTTCTAATTAGGGAACCCAATTATTTCTACTCAAAAGTGAGTTATATCCAGGTTTCACGAAAGGGTAACTTGCCCCATTTTTTTCCTCGTGATCCTGTTTAAACATAGAAGTTCTAGAAACTTCCTTTCAATTTTTCTCTTCAGGTTTCACAATAAGTGACCTGCCCTATTTGTATAATCTCTAAACGTATTTCTGTATTAATACAAGAAGTTATAGAAATTTCTATTTCATTTCTTCCTGTTTTTGTTGTTGTTACTTTCGAAGTTGTTATTTGTTCATATTTCTAAGATACCTGTCTAGAAATCCTTAAAGTACACATCTTGTACTTGATTTATTGTTTAACCTTAATTACGTTAAATATCTTAAAATTTTCTATTTATTAATCTTAGCACCATTTCAAAATCTTACCAATATTTTAGCTCATATAAAAGGTTTAAAACCAAAAGATTATCAATTGCCTGGCGCAAGATTTAAATGATTTCGGAGGTCTGCGACCCCAATTGTTTGTAAACTCAAATTATATATGTCTTAAATTCATTACACCTGTTTGCATTGTTAAATACATTTGAATTTTTCCTTTTAATTTATCATTTCTTTGAAATAACGGTTAGCCAAGATCCTGTCTTCCCTGACCCTTCCTAGGTTTATGCCCTCTTTAATAAAATTAAATCCATTGATAAGGTTTGCACTTCTTGTTGCACTTGAGCAAGAACTCTTAGTTATTAACTTATTAAAGTCTCTCTTAGCTTTGATAGCTAATTCTAACTGGCCAGTAAGGCAAGCATAGCTCGCTACGCCAGCTTTCTGCTAGTTGAGATTCTCTCTACAACTTATGGTTGGTTTTTCAAAATTTAAGTGTTTCTTATTGTTTAAACTTTTAGTCGGCGCTTTGCTGGGTAAAAGCTTAGTCATTCCAAAATGCGACTATTGGTGCTATTACCAAAATTATTCGCAAGGGTATAATTGCTTTATCCCTATCCTTCTTGGAAACATTCGGTCGCTCTTGAAAAATTCTACAATTTCAAGAACTAAAATATCACAGCTGATTCAAATTATTTGCATTCTTCAAATTACTTGTTTAAAAACAAACTCCTTTGAACGGATACACAGTAAATCTGTTACTCTTTGTCTTGCCAGACCACCACCCTTCCCCATAGTAGGTAAATTTATGCTTGAGAGGGAATACGCTATAGCAGCTTGCCTGCGTATAGCACAAGTTCCAGCTGCGTTTCCTGTTAGCTTCGCCCAGGTCCCTACCCACTTTAGGTATTGGAATGCGGATTTACAGTGGCAGCTGCCTTTGAGTGTACATAAATTTAAAGTTATAACTTATGTCGGACTCTCTTCCTATTTCTCCATCCCTTTTCTCCAGTCCGAAACCCACTTCCTTTTCTTCATCATCTTCCCTTGGGGGTTAGGTTATTCCCAAGCTAATAATCTACCCAGGGTGGATTCGGTTAACAGTCGTGGGGATGCTGGGTGGAAGCGGATAACGTTTTGTTTATCCAGGCAGGGCTCTAAAGTAAAGCCATCATTACTTCCGACTTGACATTTCAGTGCTAGACTTTAAATCACGACATCGCCAACGAAACTCAATTTGTCGTGATATATCGATTTGAATGGCTGGCTGTGTTTGTCTGGTTAAAGTGATTTTCCTTCTAACCGCTAGATAACTCTCTAGTAACACTGAAACGTCAAGTCGGAAGTAATGATGGCTTTACTGTACAGGGTGTCCGAGAAGTTCCCGTACCCCTAGTTTCATATTACTATTTAGTTATATTATGACATGGACAATTGAGTTTGTATGATTGGGGAATTAAATAGTCGTTTTATTGGCATCCCTGCTTTGATGGTCTTGAAAGCGTTGTTGTCAGTCCAACTTCAATTGTGAAGCCATTGTTGGCGTTAGTGGACACAGCCACAGAGTTGAGGACGATTAGTAGCGTGTGTGTGTGGGTGCACGAACAAGCACATACGGGGCAAACAATGACAGTGATAAAGCCTGCAGTACACTATCGCCGAATGTAGGCGAACTGAGATGAGCGCGATAGTGTACCCGGTGTGCTCGTGCACATTCGGGGTGGTTCGCATCGTCAACATTCGTGTTTGGCTGCGCTCGCTATTTTGGCGGTCTAAAGACACGGATCAGAGGAGACGAGCGAGGGCGAATGCCGAGCGCGTACAAGTACTAACTTGAGCCAGTACACACTCGCATGCATTCGTGTAGCCACGCACGCGCTCTTTCTACAGTATTCAGTGCAGTGTTCGTTGGTTATTTATTTGTTAACTGGTGCGATTTCTTTATTTATTGATGGAGTGGTCTAATGAGGAAACGCTGTTGTTTCTAAGCCCACCCACCGCCACTCCCTCTGACGCCAGAAGCCCCATCATCCCCCTACTATTTTTTTGTCCTAGAGACTTGAAATTTGGGTATGGGTTGAGGGGGCAAAGACCATTCATTTACGTCAAACAAACTTTGTTGTAAAATTCTTCGTTTCCAAAATATAGGCAATTTTGAAAATATGACTTTTTTTTTTGAAAATATGAAGAAAATATAAATTTTTGTTCTAATGATAAAGGACATACAGACCATTCTTTTAAGCCTCTATAACGCTTTTTAGAATGTTTGGTTTTCGAAAAATCGCTTACTTTCAAAATTGAACTTTTTTGGTTTTTGTCCTAGAGACTTGAAACATGGTTTGGGGGTAGAGGGGGGTAAGGATCATTCATTTACGTGAAGAAAACTTCCTAGTTTCCAAAATGTAGGAATTTCAAAAATGGACTCTTTAGGAATTTTTTTAAATAAATTAAAAGTTTTGTCCTAACGATACAGGTCACAATGAGTGGGTTTGTCGGGAATGTTTTGCAGCGAATACGCACGATTGGGTTCGGCATGGTTCGGCCGAACTTAGGCAATGGTGTACTTGGTAAGTTCGGGGTGGTTCGGGTTGCACATTCGTCTACATTCGCGGTCGCAATCCCACCCGAACATTCGGCGAAACATTCGGGCGAATGTTCGGCGATAGTGTACCGCCCACGTAATGAGTGCGTTTTGAGTTCGCTTTGGCAAGCCCCCACCACGTAAAGCTACTCTCCTTGATTGGCAGACGTGCGTTTGCTTCAGGCAGTGTCAATGACAGGCCGCGTAGTGGACGTAAGAAAACGCGAGAAGAAACGTGTGCCGCCGTCGCTCAATCAATTGAGCAGTCTCTAATTAAATCCATTCGCAAAAGAGCAGTCAACCGCGGTCAACAATGCATGACCACATGAAAAGAGATTTGATATGGCCACCACGAAGCCCGGACCTCACCACGCCAGACAACTAATTATGGGGAACAATCAAGTCCCATGTGGCTCAAAGTCGGTACACGACTAATGAAGAATTCAGCTAATGTGTGGAGAAAGCCTTTGGTACCATAACTCCTGAGATGCTCCGCAAGATGTCAATGAGGACTTGGAGACGGATATAACTCTGTGTAAGGCATGATGGTGCACATACAGATCCCCTGGTTACATAGTTTTATCATTTCAAATGATCTTGTCGACTTCGTCGTTATGCTTTGGGTCTATCCTTATGCGAGACGGAGACGGTTGCGTTACGGAGACGGAGACTATGACGTCATGCAGCCGCGCGGGAAGCCTAATTAAATGGGAAAGGACGGCGAGTGTGTGATGTCATGCAGCCACGCGGGAAGCCAAAGTTAATTCTTAATGGAGTCTGTTGAAAGAGTCCTGGGGCATCGAGCGACCTGGGGCTTCGAGCGAAGCGAAAAGAATACAGGGTGACTCCTAAAGAGGTGTACAAGATGCCAGATAAGAATACAGGGTGACTCCTAAAGGGATATACAAGACGCCAGATAAGGATACAAGGTGACTCTTAAAGAGGTGTACAAGATGACAGAGAAGAATACAGGGTGTCTCCTAAAGAGGTGCACAAGATGTCAGACAAGAATACAGGGTGACTCCTAAACAGATGTACAAGATGTCACACAAGAATACAGGGTGACTTCTAAAGATATATACAAGATGCCATATAAGAATATAGTGTGCCTCCTAAAGGGGTGTGCGGGATGTCAGAGCAAAATACAGTACAAGATGCCAGATAAGAATACAGGGTGACTCCTAAAGAGATATACAAGATGCCAGATAAGAATACAAGGTGACTCTTAAAGAGGTGTACAAGATGGCAGAGAATAATACAGGGTGACTCCTAAAGAGGTTCACAAGATGTCAGACAAGAATACAGGGTGACTCCTAAAGAGGTGTACAAGATGTCACACAAGAATAGAGGGTGACTTCTAAAGAGATATGCAAGATGCCAGATAAGAATACAGGGTGCCTCCTAAAGAGGTGTGCAGGATGACAGAGCAAAATACAGGGTGACACTTAACGAGGTGTACAGTATGTTAGATTCAATTCAAATACAGGGTGACCCTTAAAGAGGTTTGCAAGATAGCAGATTCAACTAATGGGTGACCCTTAAAGAGTTGTAAAAGATGTCAGACTCAAATACAGGGTGGCCCTTAAAGAGGTGGTCAAGATGTCAGATTGAAACCTATTGAGGACGGCGAGTGCGTGATGTCATGCAGCCACGCGGGAAGCCTAAGTTAATGGAGTCTGTTGAAAGAGTCTTGGGGCGTCGAGCGACCTGAGGCTTCGAGCGAAGCGAGAAGGCAGTTGTAGCATGCGTCATTTGAAATTATATAAAGTCTAGTCTTTCAGACTGACTGTAACTTTTTTGATATGCAAGTACTCCACAATACAGCATAATGTTGTGAGGAAGGGGTACGGGGACTTCTCGGACACCCTGGTAGGTACCGGTACTTCTCACAAAATAATGACTTACCTGCTTGTCACAGATATCGCTGGGACTGGACGCACCGTCTACACTGCTCACTCTACCGTAGCTCTCTTCTACCTAATGTCTGAACGACTGGAAATTATCTTATCTATCTCGGTAAAGCAGATCAAATAGCCCGCGAAATGAGCATGACGTCTGCCATAACAGTCACAAGATACACTGGACCAAAGATGATAGGTACACTGGACCCAAGAGTTCAGCTGTCCCTGGCCTAGTAAGGTAATCTGTGACCTGGCCAGTGGCGTATAAGAAGGTGTTGGCCATGCCCACAGGCATTACGTTACGCACAGAGGAACTAGCCTGAGTGACTGTGCACATTCTTCTGTAAATGCAGTAGTTATCTTAAACCAAGGTTAGATTTAATAGAACCCATGTTTCATGTCTTACGCAACCAGTGCTGCTAATTTGTTGTTACATCTTGCGACTGTTTCGTAAGTCTGAACATTTTGGAATTTAGTTATTTGTCACTCTTCAGTCGGTCAACACGAATTTGCCCAATGACTGAGCGGGGTAGAATGTATATAATACCGGTATGTAAGAAGGTCCTGGAAAAAGAATACTGTACATGTAACTTATAGTAGTAGTTTATGATCACTATTATAATAAGGCAATGTTTAGGATTACGCGATTCAAACTTCAACCTTAACACATTGATACGCGTAATCCTAAAAATTATCCCATTATAATAGTGATCATAAACTAATACATGTAATTTCTTTCCAGGAGTGTTATTTACATATTACAGAACTGTATATGGTTATAGGACATAACGTACCACCGAACATAACGTGCCACTTGGCCGGCTGATTACTTGCGAAGATTCAGCTAATGACCTTAAAATATTTAGGAGAGGACATAACGTACCATTTGAAAGAGTGGGAAGTATTTAGTGTGCATGAAACCCTAACCGCACGGCCTCTTGCTCGGTATTGCTCAATTAATCCTGGTAATAAATACGTTGGAATAACATACTAATATAAAATATGATAAGTTTTTGTATTCCCATCACACTTTATTCAGGCTTTGGACTGGCAAAATGTTTATAATTATTTTGGCGTGTTTAAAATCAGCTGTGGTTAAGCTCTGGTCATTTTTTGTTTTCTTTACTATGTTTATTTAATTTACAAAAAAAATGTTTTTGTGGGTTTTATATCGTAGCGAATAGCAAGTTCGTTATGGGATGTTTCATTCTAAGTGACTAGCAAGTTCGTAATGTGAAGTTTCATTCCAAGTTCTGCGAATATGAGAGAGCTCTCAAGCAAGATTTCAAGTTTCCATTCTCTTCATACCGCTTCATTATTCTGGCAAGCCGTTCATCATACTTGACATATTTCTTCTTTCTCTTTGAACTTTCTATGTACAATCCGTCGAAGTGCGCACATAAACCGCCCTTATTCGTTGTACACAACTCCATGTTACAACACCAAAATGTTTAAAGCCTCACAGTGTGAACGCCACTGATGTTTATCTGGTAATGCACCTGTAACTGGAATGCCCGTCTGACATCAAGTGGTACGTTATGCCCTAGCGTAAATATATGGGGATTACGGGAAAACCGTTCTTAGGTTGACAACGACCTAGGTGGTACGTTATGTCCTCGAAAATCAAGTGGTACGTCTTGTCCGTGGTACTGTGCTCTTATACGGATATGAGCTTGGAAATATTCATCTCTTCAAAAGTTTTTCTAAACTGTCCCATGATAAAATATAGCGACTCTGGAAACTGGCCACAGAACAGGTTTGTACCTCGCCAGTTAACCGAGCCGGCCAATGAGAAAATTAGCAGTCACGTGGGAGACTGGGGACTAGAATGCACAGTTCTTATTAGGGAGGAACTATGGTACGCGGAGATAATCGAGGACATCCGAGGCGAGCCGATCCCCGCACGCGCTGTAAGTGTGTCTCGAGCATGGTAGGGGAAGACTCGAGCAATACGCGTGTCGCACGGCCAATGAGAAGCGCCCTTACTTACATAATAGCAAGCAATGTAATGAGCATAGCTAATTACCAGCATGATTTTAACACATCGTAATATCATGGAAGATATTAAATAATACATAAGAACTATTTATTAACATTGCGGCTAATTATTTGTTTAATTAAGGATTATTACTATCATGGATAAGAAGCAACCAATCAGATCCATGTTCTGAAAATGACGCTTACTTGAGCATTCACGAGGGGGATGAGAGAGAAGAATCGAGGCTCTTAATACTTACAAGTTCATGGGAGAAGGACGTCTCAACGAAATACTAAACAATATAACAAGCTGATAGAGATTACGATATTTCTGAAGAAGAATATTAGCAAACGAAGGCACTTAGTTTGTGCAAACATATATCAAGTCGACATACAACGATATTTAAAAGTTTATTGAAATTAATCTACATTTTTAACCATGTCGAAATTACTGAAGTTGAGGGAGGAATATTCGACTGAATCTACAGGAGAAATAATGACCAACTAAGATAATATGGGAACAGAACTATGACGACAACGAGAGTATTCGAAATGACATAACATCAATCTCGTGGGGGGGATTAACTTCTCATCTCTCCCATGTAAAATATTCTATATCTACAAGTCATTTCACCAACTAAAATGACGAATACATATATCAGAACTTTGGCGAAAGAAGACAGAAGAATTCACGCACGAGGGCGGCTAGGGTTGATCCCAGTGCGATCGAGCAAGAAGATTCACCAGCAGAAAGGACGGTCACACGAAGATGATGGCGTTCGAATCCCGTTCCTGACCGCATGGAGACTTCTGTGGGAGACCGTAGAAGCCCACACGACATCGTGCAGTCTCGCGCTATTAGAAACAATCCGTTTCTGAAGGATAGTGAAAAAAGCCCACTTCTAGTCATCTATAACGCAACACAAGGTAGTCTAAGGACCAACGATATATCCCATCTTGTAGAGTATTGTAGAAACTTTTGAGAATATCCGACAACTGTTTATTAATGCCATTTTTCTACGTTTAGAATAATAGTGTTATAGTTTTTGATGTTATTTTTTCATAACTACGTCATGCAGATGTTTATTCACGATTTTCGTCGATTTTGACTTTTTAGAATTTTGATTTACCGTAAATTTTCGGAATTTTGCGACTTTCGAAATTTAAATGAGGAGATTTTACAGTTTAGTTCAGAATATTTGTATGGCCAAGTTTAAATGTGTTTAGATCACATTTTGTCAGTTTTTGAATTGTAAGATATCGCTTTTTGACAACGATGAAAATAATGGAAATTTGATCCAAGAATGTTATACAGAAGTACATTTTACAGAATGCGATTCTTAAAGATCTTATGTAGAGATCCATGTGAAGTCACGATATGATAACTTATCAGACAGATTTGGTTATAAATATTTGGTGACTAACAAACATAAAGTATAAAAGTTTATGAAAAATATTGAAAAAAGTATTTGTAAAAGAATGTAATGTGAAGTTAATAAATACGAATTACAGCGTATTTTTGAAGTAATAAGATTTTGAAGAAAGAATTTAAAGGAATTATCACAGCTAATAGGAAGCTTTAAGGAAATGTGAGTGATAAAAATTAAATAATATTGTTATTAGAAGACTAGTATTTTATTGTATTACCTGTTAAATTAATTCATCGATAGAACCAGTATTTTTATTACATATATTTATTAAGGATGTTGAGACTACGAAAAGAATTTGTTAAAGAGAAGTTAGTTCAGAATAATATGTTATTTGGAAGAAACTGCGAAGCATCTCTAAGAGAGAGATTTATTTATTCCCGTAGCAGACGGAGGTATTTGTTTTATGACAATGAGCATTGTGAAGCCATTGGTCAATTGTTGAAGGAATGTTTGTAGTGACAGATTTACGCATATTTTGATGCTGAAATAGGATGTTATATGAAGAAGCAGTATTGTTGATGTTTATTAATATTTGAAGTTATTGCAATAGTCTCATAGAGTTGAAACTCCTTGAAAGCATTAGGACAGCGGATCCTAGATGAAGTTGAATCTGAAAGAAATTATAGGATCAACGGATCTTTGTTGAAACTGAGAGTAAACTGAGCTCTATTTAAATGGTTCTTAATCAGATATTGAATTTACGGTAATTATTCTACGAATTGGAAAATCATATTTTTATTAAGTACTAGCAGAATTACCCGTTCTTCGAACGGTGTTCGGTGTTAACACCAGACATTATAATAATAATAATAATGTTATTGGTGTTACGTCCCTTTTAAGTACTGCTGCTTTTAGAGACGCACCAGACATTATCAATTGAGCTACTGTTGCAATGGTTAGCGGCTTGTCATTCCTTCATAAGTTTATCAAAACGAAGTTAGTTTTCTGGGAATATCACACACACTGTTAATTTAAGAGCCTTATAATGTGGTTTTCGGAGACCCTTTATAGACTCGCGAATTTTGTGTCTCACATTGAGAAGTGCAACATATGCTTTGGTCGTCCTTCTAGGATAATTTTTATATTTCGCCTATTTTAGCATGTATTTTGAGAAGTTTTTCCCTATATCCACCCTTCTACTGTATGAAATGAACGGTGAAGAGTTTTATAAATGATAGGTGTATTGACTCATGTTTACCATACCTAATTTTACGATGCACCAAGCATCCGAACATGAGTTATAGGCGTACATAAGGATACACAGAAAGACAGACAGACAGACAATACTATTGTCTACAACATATCACCCAGAAATCCAAATATGGGTATATCTACCACACAGTATCAAAGAAAATCATCCTTACGATGAACCCGTATGTCGACAAAATAAAATAAAAAAAGATTAGTTGAAATGTGCTCTCAAACTAAATTCACCTGACGTGTAATTCCTGACATGAAATAGAATTGAAAGCCTTGTAGATGAAACGCAATACACGTCACATAAAAACTGACCCTCTACGTTGTGTTGGGTCCCCATACACAAGAAGACCTCTTTCATAAATTATAAAAGCTTGTGGTGCATGAAAATTCAGGTTCTTTAGTCTCAAATGGCCCAAATTCCTAAAAGCCGCAAAAATGCTGATTCAATTCAGGAATTTTTGAAAATAATGTTGTTGTTTGGAGATATAATAGACCTTCTGCACTATAAGTCGCACGTGAAAATTGCATGAAAAAATTCTAGGTTACCCCTTGACCCCCTTAATTGCATTGATGAATTATACAGTCTACTTTGGTTCCGTGATAACCTTATATTTGCAAACTTTCACAGAAATGTAATAAATGTAATAAATTGCTTCTTACAGAAATAGATGGAAAGTTGGATGCCACCCCTTGAGATAATGTTGTCATGGTTACCGATTTGCATTCCTTCATTAGTTTGTTACATTAAATTAAATTAGTTTTCTGGGAATGTTTCAGAAACTGTTGGTTTTAGAGCCTTATAATGTAGTTTTCTAGGACCCTCGAGTTTTATTTCTGGCACCGAGGGGCTTTGTCTCGTCGTTGTACGCCATAATATAATACTAATAATAATCATAATATAACATAGGGATAGGAATATAATAGACCTGCCATACCACACCCGCAGATGTAAATCGCGTGAAAAAAATCTAGACTACCCCTTGACCCCCTTAAGTGCATTTTACATATTGATGAAATTTACAGTTTAATTTGGTTCCATAATAACCATCTAACCGTTTGCAAACTTTCACACTAATGTAATTAATGGAATTGCATTGCGTCTTACAGCAATAGATGGATCTCTGAGAATCTGTTGCCATGGTTATCGGCTTGCATTCGTTCATGGTTTATTAAATTAAATTAGTTTTCTGGGAATATGTCAAAAACGGTTGGATGTAGGACCTTAAAATGTGCTTTTAGGGCCCCCGGGTTTTGTCTCTCACATTGAGGGGCTGAAAATGAGCTTTGTCTCGTCCTTCTACTCCTATTTCAGCATGTATTTTAAGGGGGTATGCCCCCTTTTATGAGAGGTATAGAGAAGAGTTACATCAATGATTAGTGTCGTTCCTCTGATGGATATCTGTACCAAATTTTACGTTGATACACCCAGCCGTTCTCGAGTTATAAGGGAACAAAGTTGTCCACAGACAATCAAGCAAGCAGACAGACAGACAGACCAAAACATTATTTTCGCGCGCATCTATCATAAAACAGTCTGAAGCGTGTAAATAACTCAAATTTCCGTAGAAATTCAGAAAAAACAGACAAATTTTCTTTTTTATATATGTAGAGATATACTGCACCGCTCGATGTGACCGTGTTTTATTGCACAAATTTAGGTTTTACTCGCTAACCGTCGGAGATACACGAAAAGTGATCAGAACCTTTTGGATAGAAAATTAAATGCTAAAGCTCGTGTATACCATCAAAAGTTTGCTATTTCTTAGCGTTCTCTTTTTATTTGAAATGGAAATATGAAATTTTGAAACCAAAGGGTGTAGTGACGTCACAAAAGTAGGTTTTACTCGCTAACCGTTGGAGATACACGAAAAGTGATAAGGACCTTTCTGATAGAAAATTAAATTTTGAAGCTCATATGTGCCATCAAAAGTTTGCTATTTCCTACCGTTCTCTTTTTATTTGATATGGAAATATGACATTTTGAAACCAAAGGGTGTAGTGACGTCACTAAAATGGTCGCCATTTCTTAATATTGCAAAATATAGAAATTAAAGGTATCCTATAAGTAAACATGGTATTTCAGCTACATCCATGCAAAATTTCATTTAAATCGGACCAGTGGTTCTTGCGTTATTAGGTAACAGACAGACAGACAGAAAGACAGACACACACCATCTCATTTTTATATATTAGTATGATTTTCATTTTGATGACAGACCAGTTGTAGGAGGTCTATGAACTATGTCTTTACTTAATTGTTTGGATTATAGAATCCCGAATTGTAACAGTTTCACGAATAAGACATAGTATGGTGAATTATAATTTTCTTAAGTACGTTGAAATGTAGTGAAGAAATAGGAAGACAATTTATGTCTAGATTGTCTGAGAAGAAGGCAGTTGGCCCGTTGTATATATTCTATTTTTAAATTGAGTAGTTGCTGAATTACAGCGTTACTATTTGTGTTGTATATAAATAATATTTAGAATTTAAAGAAAGGTTCATAGTTATATTTACGCGAATTAAAATGTTTAATTTGTAGTTTAAATATGAGTAGAGAATTTTCATCGCTTCTATGAGAAGGATTTAAGTGATGGGAGACGGGAGATAAATTGTATAGAGTAACGAATAGTTTTTGTAATGACGGAGATCTACGTCAGGGGTAGATTCATTTCATTTGGGGATATATTTTTTTAAAATTTTATAACATTATATCTTGTTATAAAACTCCCGATACCTAGGGCACAGCAGTTGTTTGCTGCGATTTATTTCATTATTTTATTTGAGCTTTTGAAAGCGTTTAGAAATAATTTTTTCAGTTTCTAGAAGAAAAAACATGTATTGAATGTAACAGTAGTAATGCCATTTCGTCATACGATTTAATTGAACGTTATTTATGCATATAATCAATGCTAGTGTTAGGAAACGTGTATTTGTTAATGTCAATAAATATGTCAGGCACGTTTTTACGATTCCCTGATCTTTTATAGAAATTTGGCATTGTCTTTGTAGTTAAATGCTAGTGGAATGTGCTGTATGGTGGAAGTTCCCGAGAGACCTAATCCGCATCCTTACGCCCGAGATTTTTTTAGATTCTCGCCTTCCCTGAGTAGATAGAGAATCCTACTGTTCTGTAGTTAGTTACTATAGCACATTCAGTTTGTTAAAATCCTGTTCCTTATTTTGAGTGTTTTCGCCAAGTAGC
The DNA here is from genome assembly GCA_946902985.2 of Meconema thalassinum. NCBI lineage: Eukaryota > Metazoa > Arthropoda > Insecta > Orthoptera > Tettigoniidae > Meconema > Meconema thalassinum. The sequence continues at coordinate 762,300,552 of OX336390.1, forward strand.
AATGTGTTGTTTATAGCCGGGACTTCAAGATGCTACAATCCATTATTTTTTCTATCCTTGGATTCTGGTGGATCATCCAGATATAAGGGTACAGTACGTTATGTCCGGACACCACTGTATATACATTGTACCCCACCAAGTGATTAAACACATTCGTGTTGACCGACTGAAGAGTTAAAAATAACAGTTTGTTTTGGCAACACTGAAAGAATGGCTTCAAAACATTACATTTTGGAATTTTGGCTAAAACGTTGTATTTATCCCGGATGAGGTGTATAAAACCAAATTTATCTTCTGTTTGATTTTTGTCTCTCTCTCTCTGTTTGTTTATCTGTTTGCTATGGATTGGCGCCAAAACTACTGAAGTGATGGCAGGACTATCTGTATGCAAGTAAAAGATACTCCTAAAATAAAACTACGGTGATAAAAGTGCTACGAAGCGGCTTCGGTGGCGTAGTTGGCAGCATGCTGGGTTTCTATGCCCAAGGTCACGGGTTCAAACCCGGCCTAAGTCGTCGGATGTTTTAAGAGCGTTAAAAATCCCACAGTATGCCTTCCTTCGGAGGGGAAGTAAAGCTGGTGGTCCCATGTCATAGATTTATGGCATGTAAAAGAACCCTCCGCTAATTACACTTGTGTGAAGCTAAATTATAAGTTAGATTTGATTAACGCTCTTAGGTTCCAACGTTCGTCGCCGGGAGCCGACTTCAGTGGCATCTAGTAACCAAGTTCATGGTTGACGGTGGTGCTTGGTAGCAAAAGTAGGAACTACTTGAAAATTGAATGTCTGCAGTCCTTACCTTAATTACAGATAACACACACTAATACAGCCATCACAATTAACACTGGCTATCAGACAGATTCTACACACACCCAAAGTACACGGGGCTTCATGACCACGTTGTCGCCAGTCCCTAAACTGAGGAACCAACCAAAGTGCTGCGAAATAAGTGTATAGTCAAATAATTTGAACGGGCTCAAGATTAGTGTCAGACTGAGACGTGTGGACTTAGGGACGATAGTCACATACTTAGGAAGTAAAATATGGATAGTAGGTATTAGTTAAGTGAGAGCATTATGACTACCATAGTGACAAAATTAAATATCTCACGTGACTAGCTCACCACGTGAGATATAATCATCAAGCTCCCCCTTTCTAGGGAGCCTTTGCCCTTCTAGGGACACTACAGGCTTTATTCATTCATTCATTCATTCATTCACTTGTTATTCATGAAATGAAAAGGGGTGAGGGGGTTAAGAAGAGGGAGCCTATAATTTTGCCAGCAAGGAAATTACGCAATTCATATCCACCTCTTGGCTTGCAGATGATTAGGCCCAGTTATGATTTCGTGGAATGAGCTCGAGATGGCTGCAACCGTATCTTTCACTGGAAACATTATCCACTAAAAACCATCAACTTCCATCCACGACAGGGAATGTAACGTTATATATAAATACTATTTATCAGGAAAGTAAATACAAGCTTCAACATAAAAGAAAAACAAGTAGCTCCGTGAAGAACTCTACAGCCTATTTGCATATACCCTACTCATGTTAATTGCCTCTATCAACATACAAAATTTCAGTTTGAAGGTTGTGATAGATTCGTAGATGTTGAGAACCATCTAAATATTTCAGATGGTTCGCAGGTTGTATTTTAATTTAGGTACTATTACATGAAGATTGTTGTGTACGTGTGGTATTCAAACTTCAATCGCATGATTAGAACACAAAAAGTAAAAAACGAGATTTTAAAATTTTGCACAGCTGCCATCTTGTGCTTATGAAAACAATTGAAATAAGTTAGATGTCAGTGGATTAACATTTGTATAAGTATTTAACGTGCAAAGTTTCACTGCACTCGGACGGTTAAATCGCGAGAAACGTCCATTTAAATATGTATACTTTACGTCACCGCCATGTTGGATTTGTGCTCACCAGGTCACTGAAAGTCCTATAGGTGAACTTATGATCATATCCTTTATGAACATAAAAAAAATCAGTTTAATTGCTGTAAAAGATTCGTAGATATTGAGAACCGTCTAAATATTTCGGATGATCGCCATTTTGGATTGTTATATGTATATGCCATAGAGTTATGAACCATTAAAGGAAAATTATTGCGTAGGTTCATTATTCAAACTTTCACTTCGATTGCATTATTACGACACAAGAAATAAAAACTTAATTTTAAAATTTCGCACAGCCACCATCTTGAGGTTATGTAAACAATTGAACTAAATTAGATGCCAGTGCATTACAATATGTATAATCATTTACTGTACCACATTTCACTGCGCTCAGAGAGTTAAATCACGAGAAAAGTCTATTAAAATGTTTCAAATTCGCTTGGTCGTCATGTTCGTTTTGTACTTTACAGATTTATGAAAGTTACATATATAGACTTGTATTAGGCTCCTTTATCACCGTACAAAATTTCAGGGTGTTATCTGTAATCGTTTCTGAGATATAGAATGCCGGTGAAATATTTCGCACAGCCGCCATTTTGAGGTTATGCAAACAATTGAACTAAATTAGACGCCAGTGCATTACAATGTGTATAAACATTTGCTGTACCAAGTTTCATTACGTTTGGATGGTTAAATCGCGTGAAAAGTCTATTTAAAAGTCTCAAATTCGCTTGGCCGCCATGTTGGTTTTGTAGTTACCAGGTTTTTAAAAGTCTCATAGGTGAACTTCTAGTATTACCCTTTATCACCGTACACAATTTCAGGGTGATATCTGTAATTGTTTCGGAGATACTGAATGCTGGTGAAATATTTCGCACAGCCGCCATGTTGGATTGGTAAGACACAATAAAATTTGAAGGGCAAGGTCTGGGTCGGCCAGAATGGTGCTATGATCTAACAGAGTTTCATTGAAATCGCTCCAGCCGTTTAGAAGTTATTAGGGGAGACACACACACACCATCACACACACACACGCACACACACACGGACAAAAGATGATCTCATAAGCCTATTTTTTTTCATAAAATGAAAATAGGCTAACAAGTAGTTCCGTGACAAACTACAGAACTTACTTTTCTTAAAAAGTATAAAGACCATAAATCAACAGTTGGCAGACCTGGTGACTCTGAATATATCCTTATTTCCATTTCTTAGGGTACACAATGCACATGCACAATTTGGTTGAGGTTCAATAGATAGTATGCACGTTACATGTATTTAAACATGGAAGTTACATGCATTTAACGATTGGACCTATCAGCAGGCATTGAATCATGTTGGCAATACTGTCATGTTTGGGCTCCTGTAAATTACTTTGAAGTACACTATACTCAATGACTCGATGCCGTGCCAGAGCCGCATAACGGCAAATTGCCTGGCGGGTGACAGGCTCGCGCCGCGGGCGATCGGGCAAGCGAGGGTCTTCGATACAAACAAACTGTACTCTCTGTATATGCAAATGGTCGGTAATCCTCCTTTCAATATAGCAGAGGCAGAGTGGGGGAATGTTTGTTTGCAGTAGGACTGTGAACTGGAGCAGCACACGTGAGTTGCTCTTCTGCCCAGTCCTAGTGTAGGCTGGTCGCTTGATACTTGTTGCATTTATTATCCCTTATATTCATGAAGCTAGAGAAGGTCTCAAATGACGAATGTGATAAAGCTGAAACAGATTTGTGAACAGAAAAGTTTGTCCAGGATTCTCTTATAGTTCAGAAGTTTGCAACACTGTAGCACGACCACTTTTAACACAAGTTGTTTTGTTGTTACTTTTATCATTTGAGGGCCATGGACATGGTGGTCACTGAGACCCATGTACTTGGGTGTGTGTATTTTTTTACGATAACCTGTTGTAATATGGTGTCTGTATTAGTATGTCTTTGTACTTTAGGTGAGGATTGGGAGGGAGGCAGCTGTGGCCATAAATAAGGAACCATCTCGGCATTTGCCTGCAGTAGACGTGGTAAACCACTTCCAAGATGGCCTAGGTGGGAATCGAATCCACCTCGCATCAGGATTGCCACATGAGGCTTAGCGTACCCCGTTTCAACCTTCAGACCAGAATTACTTTTATGGGCAGGGCCAGGAAACAAACCCAGACCTCTGGGGCAACAACCGAGAATGCTATCCACTACACAACGAGGTGGTCAAATAGGAATTGTGCCCAGGCATGTATCTAGGCCTAATGGGTAAGACTAGGGAGTTGTGTGTTAACATGGTATAGGGGAGCTGAGAACATGGTAGCCTTTCTTCCTGGAACTACAAATAGTCATTCACTCATTGAGAACAGTTTTCAGCTAGACTG